>JAUELU010000085.1:5382005-5398083 GCA_032357145.1 Evasterias troschelii | reverse complement strand
GCATGGGAGACTTTTGCTTTGACTAACGCTTCCTGCAAACAATTTACACCAGTAGCCTTTGATAGATCATCTTCTAAGGCTGCTTTTTCTACTAACTCCTTGGTTTAGTGTAGACAACCTGATGAACCAGGTCCCATAGGGGAGTAGGGGAGAATACGTCTGATGATCTATCATCTGATTACTGTGCAAAAAATAGGATATCATTTGGTGAGGTACAACTTGATCTAATGTTTACACAAACAGAACCAACTGGAAGGTCAAGGTGAAGATGGGAAAGGTAATAAGTGGTATCCTCTATTTTGGGGGTCTTAATTATGATGATTTAAAACACAAATCATAAAGTACTTTTTTGGAGGGATGGGGGTGGTTGATGGGGTTATGGCCCAATTGTATGGTTCTGCTTATCATAGAATTCTGCTCTTATGGAGCCAAGTAAAGTGCATAAATCTATGGGCTGTAAGTGAAGAATTCTGCAGTTAGTAAGCAGAGCCATGAAATTGGGTTCTGATTTGAGGAAAGGATCAAATGGTACTTGTAAGATCTGAAGACAAACTTTTAGTACTTGGAAGCAATATTAACAATTTCATATCCTCACATATCCTCCATAACTTTATTCCGACAGCCCTATATTCCGATACCCCTATGTTCTGACTCCCATATCTTCCAAAAACCCTATGTTCGGACATCCCTATGTTCCGACACCCCATGTTCTGACTCCCATCTTCCGACACCCCTATGTTTCGACACCCCTATGTTTCGACACCCCTATGTTCTGACACCCATATCTTCTGACATCCCTATGTTCCGACACCCCTATGTTCTGACACCCATATCTTCCGACATCCCTATGTTCCGACACCCCTATGTTCTGACACCCATATCTTCCGACATCCCTATGTTCCAACACCCTATGTTCCGACACCATGCAGCCATGTGTGTATGTTTCGACACCCCTAGTGTATTTTCCTGATACAAACCCTAACCCTAGCATGTAAATCACAAGGTTTTTTTTCAGAACATAGGGGTGTTGAAATATAGAGCAGTCACCAATCTTAAATGTTAGTACAGTACGCATGTGTAGCATATCTACCATTCAAACAGCGCCTTGTATCCTTTGGCAATTTGGCGCTTTTATAAATACAGTTATTATTATTATTATTATTAATAGGTCTACATGTGTTTCTTTGAATGCCACAACTTTGCTAATCTCTCCTGTGCAAACCAGTAGGGGTTCCAAGTCACTTTTTTGACTATGTGATCTGCATGCAATAACTACAGGTCTGACCCTGAGTAGAGAGATCAGGACATTTCTATTGTACCAAATATGGAACAATGCAGAGGGACATTATATCACGAGCCACGTCAGGGTTTAGCTGCACTTTGAAGTCCAATTAAGCTTATTATATGATCCCTATATGGTCTTATCTTTCATTGGCCCTTCAAATTTGTGCAGATGTAATCTGTGTACATTTGTCATACATTTGTCATGTATTCGTAAGCAATAGAATTACGCAGGTTTCGGGTTACTACGCGATACAATCTGCAATCAGGAGTTGAAGCGATGGACATCTGCAGAATACAAAAATATCTTACAAAATTGACGAGCGTGATTGTATTGGCACGTGAATGGTGCTCGGGGGTCAGAGGGGTTCATGTAAATCATGCCTAACACCATCTGTTGCTTGTGTGAACAAATGCAATTTTGAGGGTTGAAACTTTTCACCAAAATGTACTACTCATCCAATTGAAAGAGTTCCTCTGGCTGTTTAGTTAGACTCGCATGTATAGTCCTTGGCGGTAGAAAGCAATCATTAGTATTAAGTATTTCCTATGATCGATGGAAGACAAATCATAACCTTTTTTGCTAAATTCCTTAAATAATGTAATCTGAGATCATATTCAAAACCAATCTTTTTTCAAGACGACTTTGTTTGAGACCGCTTTGTTTTTCCTGCGATGATTTCATGTTAATAACAATGGTTGGAAAGAAAATGATAAACAATACATTTCTCATATTTAGTTTGTATAAAAAAAGTTAGAACAGTCACTGTTTGATTTAGTATAGTAAGGAGCATTTGAGAAAAGAATTCATAGATTTTGTGGAAATCATGAAACAATCTGAAAGCTCACTGATTGTGAGAATGATATCCGAACCAATCCTCCAGATACCTATTTCCATCTCAAATACTGTCAAAAGTCGGGAAGATCTCAAAAATTACAATTGTCAAGAAGATCTTGGCTAGGGTGGCTTGCACATAAATTCCTCACCTCTCACCACCACGACCCTGGCTGGATTCCTGGCTGTATGGGCTAGGACCTTGTATGTGAGTTGTGCATTAATTCTCTCTTGTGTCACAAGGTTTTTCTCTGGGCCCTCTGGTTTCCATCCCTGTAGAGAAATCGAACACTTTTGATCTCTAGCTGTGCACCGTGGTTATATATGGGCCACTGTGGCTGGTTGCCTAAGGCGTCCCTTGCATGCCTGTGGCTTGAACATGTTGTAACCATGTCCTTCCCAATGCAGTATCTCAGCTGCCAGTAAGGATGATTAGTCTCCCAAATTATTATTACCATTACTTTTATTATTGCTTATTTCAGTTGCCCTAATCAGATGATGCAATGTATGATCAAAATCCATGACACAGCATAAACTGTGGTCTTGCGGTTTTGTATTCTAACCGGACCACTTAATTTGCTAGTTATTTGCACAGTTGGGTTGTGTGGTGTGTTTCTTAAAAATCAGAAGATGTAAATGAATTTACTCAACCAAAACCAAAAATGAGAAAACAGGAAATCAAAGACGTAATATTTTATGCGTTTAATTGATGAAGCCCTGCACCTTAGGTAGAGTGACTCACATCCATTTTGTCAACAGGACATGGCTTAGCTACCAAATTTCAGCTTGATTTAAAGCGATAATTTTCACACTAATCCGGTTGAAGGGGTGTTTATTAATTAACTCTTAAGACCAATTAAGCACTATGGCCTTTTGTATTGAGTCATTGATACCCAATAGAAAAAAAACAACATCATTGTCGGGTGGATCATTGGGGGAGGGGTGTTGTATGTTAAGTCCACTTTTTATCTTGTGTCCCTCCCTAGGACAATTATTTTATAACAAGCTTTCATTTGCGGACTCCTCCCAAACAGGGCTAGACGTGTTGAATAGGATGGGTATGTAGGTCTCTCCCTTTCTTCCATAAGCTTGTTTCTGTTGTCATTGTCTGCAACTGTAAGATCCACGGTGCCCTTTGTCATGTTTGTCCAGTGGCTTGTCGGTCATCCCCGGCCAAATGATGTGGTCACTTTTTTTTTTCTTCCATTGATATATGTGTTATATGGATTGATTATCACTGCATGGATGAATTCATCTTTGTGAACATCGTCGCTTGTTTTTAAAACAAAAAGTGGAATTTATGAACTCACTGATTCTGTGTTTACTGATTTTATTTTTTAAAGCGACATTGTGGTACACTTTTGCTATTATGTTTATTATCACAATGCTGGACCATGCGATGAAAACACTGAGAATGTGTTTTCTTTGTAAGTTAAAAAAAAAAAAAATCCAGCGACGCGGAAATCTTAAAATAAGATGCTTACTTTACCAGTAGTTATCTAGTCTCCTGTAACTGGCAGATCCTCTTTGAGGAAGTATGAGTGCTGGAACATTATTGTAACTCCTTTTTTTTTCATGCTCGCTCAACCAGCTTCAAGTTTATCCTCTTGTCTCAGGCTCCTGCTCTTCATCAAATTGACTTTTAAAAAATGAAAGTGAGTGATGAATATTCAATATGTAAATGATGCTGACTCTGCTCTGTGTTTGCTATTGGTTGATACTTTACAGGGACCATGAGATGGAATGCAGTTATGCACCAATCCAGTGCCCCAACAACCCTGACTGTCCCAAGATCCTGAAAATGGTAAGTCATGTGGGTGGGTTTTAAGATGTCTTGGGCTTGCAAACAAGTGATTAGGGATTGTGATTGGACATGTTGGAATGGAAAGTTGTATTTTATTTAGACTGATAAGGATTAGAACTTTGCATGGTTGGAAAACAATCTAGAAACTAAGATTTGCAATAACACCATGTAGTTAACTCTATTGATGCGATATGGTTCTGAACAGAGTTTTCAAACCAGTTCTTTTGAGAACCACCACAACTAATTACATGTAGATACATAGGCTGAATCCGAATTGGTGGCTGCAGCTTCCGCTGTTGCTAAGGACGTCCTATACTTCAACGCATAATGACGTGGCAATCCATCGGTAGCCATAGCTGCCAATTGGTGTTCCTGCAAATCTTAGGCCATGTCTGCATTGAAGGCTTCTGTAGTGGCTACGACTGGATTGCTGAAAAGGGAATACTCATCCTTCTCGCTGAAGCCAATGGCCATATACCATAGCCATACCCTATAGCCATACCATAGATTTTTATACAAAAAGTACATGTAGTTTAGGATTGAGCAGAGGCAAATTTTACTGAGCCGTGGACTTGAACCTTTGACCTCCGGATTAAGATACAAGCTCTCTACCAACTGATTTATCTAGCCCTAATATGGCGGTCTTCCTATTCTGTCAATGTTGTTGTTTGGGGTGCCAGTTAGAAGCCGTACAGCCTGTGACTGCCGTATAGCCAGGAATCACACCCAAGTTTACGATACAACCTGGAAAACAGGAAGTAAATTTGTTAAACCATTCAAATGTAATAAGATATCAGGAAGGTAAAATTCATGATTAAAAAGCATAATGTTATAACTGGTTTTTCAATGGTTCAATTATAAAAACTACATGTAGTTTGTCTTGATGACTAAATTAATACTCTCCTTTTGATAACAAATTAAGATTTAAAAATTTTAAAGTTTAAATTATCTTTATTGAAATTTGGTTTCTTGAAAAACCATGGAAATATTGGTTTTGGTCAAGTTATACTGTAAGTACACTGTGAACTCTACAAATTAAAAGTCATCCGTGACTAAAGGTTACCAGCTCCATTTTCATTTGATTCAAGTGGATGATTAGTACAATGTAGCTGGATCAACTTACCTCTACAAAATAGGCTTGAAAATGATTGAGTGCTTAAAGACCAATTAAGTAATAACCTATGTTACACCTCACCTTAATCCGAACATTATAATGTTTCAATCAAGCAACAACCTCGTTGTCATCAAACATCTCGGAAGAGTTCTAGGTCGTCGGACGAGAAGAAATTAAGAGTGGTTAGACACTCATACACGTTCATTAGTAAAGATTTCCCCAATGTTGCTTTGAATTCCCTTTGGTAACTTCAGTAGTCATCACTACCTGTGCGTCCTTCGAACTATGCTGGGTGTGCTAACTGATTGCTTATGTAATATACAATTGAATTAGGGAAACGCCCACTGGACTAATTGTGCTAAATTTTGGGGATCCTGGGTGCAATGACTGAAATAAAGAGCATTCTTTGGAGTAAAGATGGTACATTAAGAAGACAAGTGTGGTCTTAAAATTAGCGAGACAATGGTGTTGGTTTCCACAATTAAATATCACTCAATGATTTCAAAAAATAATTGGAGACACCTTTTTGTTTTGTTCAGAGGATCTGTTTCTGTTATTAGAAATTGTATTTGTTTGTAGGAAGTTATCATTTACTTGATTGGCAATTTTAAAAAAAATATGTTGCTAATTTGAATTTTGAACGAGGAACCTTAAAGGGATTGTTGACGTTTGGTAATTACCTTTAAAATCAATGGCAGTAAAAACTTACTCGGTAAGAGATATACATTTCACTTTAAAGTGATGTGATTATGAAAAAATACATCAGTTTTTATCCCCCAAAATTTAAATTTGAGAAGCGTTTCTCAGATTGTATTCCAATGATTAATCTTCCTGCGTGGACAAAATTGCTCCAGATATTCGGTGGTATCCGGAAAAAACGCTACCACCTTTGAAATGAAGTTTTCACACTCTATTGTAGTTTTGTTACATATGTCTACATTTATATAGGATTATTATAATCAAAAGTTTCCAAAAGCCAAAAGTTATTTTACCTTTAATGAACTTGGTACTTGTAATAATTACATGTGTCTTGAGAATCGTTTCTTTCTGAATAACTGTCATGTGAGAGAAAATACTTCCCAGATATTCTGTTCATACTTTGATATCAAGGCTCAACATTTACACTTGACTGCCGGCCTGAGGCCAGTAATTTGGCATTGGGCTGGGCCAGTAAACTTGCCAAAGGAAAAGTACAGCTCTCTTGTGATTTTTAATCTTTCAAAATCTGTTAAGTGTTATATTATAGTTATCCATGAGACAAATGAGATAAATCTTCTCTTAGTGCTTGTTCAAATAAAAAAATAGTTAAACTGTGGGGATAGTTTTTTTCTTGTCACTTTGATTTTCGTCTTGCCACAAATACAATAACAGTCCACAACATACTGCGATTGAATAATTGTATGCGTCAAGGTCCAGCTTCTTACAGGGAAGTCTTGTTTATAGCACTGCAGGCAAAATGAAGGATAATAATAGTAGTACATGTACAACCCCCTTTTCCTTATTTGTTTTATTATTATTATTCTATTTATATATACATATATATATATATTTTTTTTTGGGGGGGGGGGTGAACCCACCCCTCTCAACTCCATGAACATGATGAATAATTCCTGTTTATGCTCCTTAAGTGCCAGAGCACATTCACCAACCTCACTGTTCTTCCACACTGGTGTGGTGTTATTGATTCATTTCTGTCATCTGTAGAAGAAACAAACAAGGGAGAAAAGTTCAAAATACATACAAACCATCTGAAAACGTTTGAAGTAGGGCCTATAGATTTTTACAAACTGTGACAAATTGTGTTCATAGAATGTACTTACACTATATATATTTAGCTGAACTACACATGTGTACGAACTTTTGTAATTATTTTATCAAAATAAGATTCACGCAAAGAGTACATAGAGGACCCCCCCCCCCCTTTAAAAGAAAAAGCAGCAGAAGCATAAAAAAAGAAGAATTTACAAAATATCAATTTCATGAGAAATTCTTTTATGTGTTTTAGAATCTTGAAGCACATCTCCAGAACTGTAACCTGTGCAAGTGCGACCACCACAAGTTCGGCTGCCCAATTGTCGGCACTCAGGAGGAGGTATCGGACCACCGTGACGTCTGCAGCTACGAGGGTATCAAGGATTATCTGCAGACATCATCAGAGAGGATGAGGGAGCTACAAGCCACCATCGTACAGAAGGACCAAGAGATTGGGTTCTTACGCTCCATGCTCGGCAAGCTCAGTGAGAGGGTAGACAGGCTGGAGAAATCCATGGAGCTGAAAATTAGTAAGTTTCAAAGTTATTTTATTATCCTTCTTCAAAGATTGTTCCATTCCTTTTTGTTATTGTCTACTAATTATCAAATGGTTAGGGTTTTTATTAATTAAATGATGGTTATTGATGTAGTTGGCATGGGTGGCTCGAAACTTACACTGAACCACAAGCCTGAGGCCAGTGTTTTTAGAGCTGACCAGTAAACTCATGACTGAACAAGTCCGGGGATCTTGTGTTTTTCAATTTAATAACAAAACCTCACTGTGTAATATCTATAATTTTAAAAACAGTCAAAAGAAAGAAAAAAAAACCAAAGATGTTCAAATGTTGACTTTGAGTCTGATAAAACACTTTTGAATTCTGAGGAGTATCGAAATATACATGCCCATATATGCCGTAAGACAAACTAGATAAGTCTTCTCTTAGTGCTTGTTCAAATAGAAACAGTTACTTGTATTGTTAAACTGTACATAGTTTGTTCTCATTTTGATTCTGGTCTTGTGAAAATAATCTTGTCCAGTAAAAATGTTGAGCTGCAAGTCTTCCGGTCTGGTGGATTTGTCCAACAAGCATGCCAAGTTGGAGCATTGCTAGTGTGTAAAACACTCGTCTCTCAACACTGTGGCTCTGGTTTGATTCCTAGCTAGGGCCTTATGTGAGTAAGTTGTGTGTTGGTTCTCTCCTGTGCCATAGAGGTCTTTCTGAGGGGCCGTCCGGCAAACTTTCATTATCTGGCTGTGCTCAATGGTCTTGCACCAAGGCTCCTTTACATGCCTGCAGCTTGACCATATTATGGCCCCATGTCCTTCGCAAGCTGCTAGTAAAGATGATTAGCTACAGTCACTTACATGTATATCTGACAATCAAAGGTATAACATGTAGATGTGCATTTATGTTGACCCCTCTGCACACTTTGTAATTTAGGTGACTGACTACCCAAAACTATTAGTGGTAACTGTGAACAGGTTTGCAAGTTACTTGGCTGAGAGTCAAACTGATTGAATTCCACCTGTACACATTATTAAGTGAGTAGTTCTCATACACACCATTACAGTCACTCTGCATGTCATTCTTGATCTGGAGCTGTTGTCGAGGGATTACAAAAACACAGCTGTTGAAGATGAGTGATCATTTGAGCAACTCTTAACCAATAGGATTGCTTTAAATTTTGGTTGGTTTTGGAGACCCGCTGCGTCATGGCCCCTTCCATAGCAAAACAGCCAAACTCTAAAATTTAGGTTTTTACATACATGTAAGGTAATTTCTAGGAAAATTTAAGGCACTTTTTCCATTTCAAAGTTTTTAAAGGCATCCTTTGTATGGCCTTATTTTACACTTTCGTTCTATTTTTATGGTAAAACAGCTTTTCTCTGTGCTTGCTTTTCTCAAAATGTCATTTTTTCTAGTTGGGCTATTTTGCCATGCAAGGGCTGCCCTCTTGTAAAACCAGAATCTTATTGTCGTGTACAGCCATGGAAAGATCAAACAATAAACCCAGGGACTAGATTGAATAATTCATGTCACTGTCTATAAGCATCGTTAAATCCGTTTTTAAAAAAATTTATCAAAATTTAGGATTCTGACATACAGAAAAATCACATTTACATGAATAAGTAACTGGGGTCCACAAAACAGCACACATGACACACACCCAACAGACTTAAGTGTCAAAAGGGCATGTTACCGTTTTGCGTTCTAATGGCAAAGTTGTTTATCTTGAAGCTTTTTAACAGCAACTGTGAGCTCACGCTGATTGAATCTGACCCGGGTAATTCTTTCAACTCCTCGTGAACAAAGAAACGATTTCCTTTTGAGGATGTGTTTACAGATGCTTGTATCACTCAAAGCACTTTCCTCATCCGTGCAAAAGTGTTTCTTAGAAGTTGAATCATACAAAGACAACAGGAGTAGGGTGTGAAACAGGAGGTGATGGGGGTGGGCGGGGTGGAAGAGAACAGAAAAATGACAAAGCATTCATGGTGGTGCTGTCATAATGTATCATCAAACCAGGTGAAACAATTGCTCGCTTTCTTAAGGAACAAGGAGGATGACCTGATGTTGATTCTTACTAGGCCTGTCTCTTTCGACAGCTTAGGGATTATGTCCCTTCATCGGGTTCAAGGAGTGGCATCCATCCCTTGTTGACAAATATTTGCATCTTGACTGACTTTCAACAACACCAATCTTGGATACATTTTTTTCTAGTTTGAGAAATGTGTCTATGGACAGTGATATGAAAATTGTATCCGGTGTTTGCCTAATGGAAAACAGTGATTTACAGCTTGAGTTGTTTTGAAGTTACAAATCTAATTTTACGTGCAAACTTGTTGTCTGAACAGATTGATAAACTGTAAAGCTTCTCAAGAAGATGGAGCCATTCAGACTTACATGAGGTGCTGTCTGGGGCCAAATTCTTGTAGTTCTGCTTACCACAGATTCTGAGCTTACCGCTTCCTGTAAAGCTAGTGATTCTATGGGCCATAAAGTGTCTGTTAGCGCAGAATTCTGTGATAAGCCGTGCTATGAAATTGGACCCAGATTGTGAAACTGTCAAATCAAATGTTTTTTATTTCACTTCGTCAAGTTATTTAACATTTGGTGTTTGGAGAGAGCAGACTGTCATCTATGTATCCTGTGCAAGATATCTAGTCTATTGGATTATGCATAGTAGTCAACATGGTCAACAGATGCAGATCTACATAGGGAACTTAATCTCATTGTCATAAATACATGTTCGAACAAAGAGTTCAAGTTTTTGTGTACAAAAAATTTGAAGGTCTTCTCGCTTTGTGTTGATGGAACGAGGTTTGTTTGCGTACAATACGCTGAACTCCTTCTTGCTGTCTCTGGGTTGAACTTTTAGCTTGATATTTACATGTAGGAGATTACTTTTGAAAAAAATAAATCTGTCTGGAAAAACGGCACTTTAAATGGTATTGTTGTAATGGTGGTTACCCATCCATAGGAGTCTTGAATCAAGGCCAAAATTATGAATTTAATCTGATGTGATAAACTTTTGAATTTATGTTTGAGAATTAATGAGAAAGATTTGTTATTTTTCTGTGGAAGAAGCGGCACTTCCATAGGGTTGTACTTTTAGGGGTGCATATTTGTCGTCCTAAATCATGGCTTATACATACGACGTACATTTTAATATGATACATTCCTGATCCAGTCGTTTCATCAATGAGGGTTATTATGACTTCTTAACAAGACGCTACCAAGAAGTCACCGCGAATGTGGCATGTTTAGGAAATTTCTCCCTAATGAAGATAAATGGCGGCCGGGGAGCAATGTGAAGGGGGGCCTTCCTCCTCAGCCGCGGAGGAGCTTAACTTCAGATTCCTGGCATCCTACACTAACATTTGCGTGCCAAACCTGTGAAGGGGAAGTCGAGCTAATGGATTGATACCCGCTAAAAGTCCAAGCGGATTAATCCGGCAGAGCCGTTAGAGAGTCGCAGGGACAGTTTAATTTCGATGCTAACACAGATCCATTTAGATGATAACATAAAATAAAAAAATTAGTGAGGAGTTGGGGGATAGGGGGGGAGGTGAAGGCTAGAATGAGTCAGGCGTAGCACTTGATGACTTCCCTGCTCATTGAGAAGCAATATCTCGCGGACACAATTAGGGATTATCACAAGGGGGCAAGGGGAGTTCAAACCGTGCGCGTATACAGCGCAGTGGTGAGGTGAGCCCCTCTCTTATTAGCGTACATAACCACCAGCTGCTTGTACTTGTTTGGGGGGATCTGAGTGGCGGTATTGATTCTGAGCCGATATCCGGATTGGCAAGTTGGAGGTTCTGGTGGATTCCCTATGAACCTTTAGTCATGCATGAGCCTACATATACTTGTACTATGTAGTATTTATGTTTATTACATGTAAGAGAGTCTGTGCCGTAATAGTGTCTCATTGTCTCACAATAAATAAGTTGTGTGTTGCTATGCATTTAATGAAGAGAGAGTTTACTTGGACTCAAACAGTTCCGGTGTATGAAGCACTCATTGGGACTATACAGACGGGAACGGTTATTTTGAGACAACACTGCAAAGCGTCGCTGCGAAGTTTCCCAAGTGTCCTGTATTTGTTAATATAGGACTTCTATACAAAATTTTGGACCGTCACGCTTCATGGCAGTAATCAAAAGAAAGTATGACAAGTGACGCATGTTCCACCAATCAACTGACAAGGATCTATGTGGGTGGTATAAAATTCCTTTAACAGTATTACGTTTAAATTCAAACAAATTTAAACTCTTCCCCAAACTGTCTTGTTCCCTAAAATGTGTCAAGAATCTTTGTTTGCGGGTGACAACCAAATGAAGTTAAACTGAGTCAAACTGCATTAGACTATTACAGTTACACGGTGTGGACGTTTTTGAGGTATCCGTGTAACTGTAATAGTCTAAAAATTTTGATAAGATTTGTGGATGATTGATCACATGGCACCCTTGCTGGTTTTGTTTGTCTGGTACATGTAGGTGTACCTCATGACTAATGATGTTCTATGTTTAGGATCAACCAAACTTTTCTACTGCATCTGTTGAAATGCTCGCCCGTCATTCATATGTGATGAAACCTGACCTAAATCCCTTCTCATTACCTGATTCCCCCAGTGGGGGGTACCTTGTTTCACAGTGCAGGCATTTAAGCTGGTGTTGATGATGTTGTAAGTAGAGATGAGTACCCACAGGGATTAGCCTAGTAGCTGGGTAACTGAGTAATTCCTGCTGATGAGTTGTGCAGGGATTTTCAGCGCCAGGTAGGGTAATGCGTAGTGTACTCACCGAGGTATCACACGTACAGACTGACACCATGTCTGGCTGCTATGTCGCTCCAGATATGTTATACACACACATAAAGTGTACATCCACCTGTGGAAGTTTCATTTGACAATGTTTGATCTAGGCCTACAGTGTCTACTTATTGAGAAAACAGCAAAAGAACTGTTTCTGTATTTTCAAGAATATCAAACAGCCGGTACCAATTGCTTTTCTTGCCGCATTGAGGGCATCATTCAAACAGGCACCATAGAAATTTCCAAACGTTGCCTGCAGGCGTTCTTTGGAGATTCAAATTGTTTGACATACTTTCGTTGATTTCTAATCAACAGAGGCACTTCAGATGAAACCATTTGGCAGGATGCTTACTATCATTACCATCTATACAACAACTTGGCTTTCAGGTACAAATTACACAACCTCGTTTTGGGGATCATTACCGAAGTATGACCCTAGTAAGATATGGAACTTTGCATGGTGGGAATACATTGTACAATATAGTGAGGTTTGTAGAAACACAGTAATAAACACCATGTACTTAAAATTTAAGTACATATTGTTTCATGATTTAAGTTAAATCTCTCCAGAGTTGTGGTGGTTGACAACTCATCATTTTAATCATTGAGAATGTTTGAGCCTGTTTTGATGCCACACAGTGCAATACACACAGTGAACTGGCAGGCTCTTTATCTATACACTCATCAGCACACAAACTATGTATCACTTGGTGGTAACAGAGATGGATCACAAACAGGAAGCGTCATTAGTCAGAAAAATTCCCTACCCTTCTTTAGCTATCTTCTGCTCACTTCCACAGAGATGGTTGGATTTATCCCCCCCCCCCCTTCCCCCTGCTATCACATGTGTGCACTTAAAGATGAATTGTGCGTACTTTTAAAGTGTTAGTAATTAATGAGTGAAATCATTGGGTATTTTAATCTAGGAATAAAAGAGTGTCGTTGAGGTCATACATGTAAACCCACCCTAGAAACCCTGTGGGGTCATGATCGTGCGATTAAGGATTGACCCGAAGGTGAGGTCCTTTATCACATGGCCATGACCCTGCAAGATTTTAAACAGGCGTTTCAGAGCGATTCACCTCTGTTTTTATTCCCATTCATAAATACCTTTCCATTAAAAACATCCCAAAACCCTGTAAAAGTTGAGATCAAATCTGACAGTTAAGCCAAAGGTCACGTTGACTCTGCGCTGAGTTTCTATGTGTGTGTTGAGCTACATGTATGAGCACCTTGTTGCCTCGCAAGTTTCAAACTTGACCGAGTTTATATCACACGTTTAAACTTTGCCATGTGATCTCCTCTCAGCCAATCAGAATGGATAACCTGTTGCAGGTATTTGTGAATGTACTTTTAAGAAGGTTGTACATCATTTGGTTTGTACTTGACTTGGGCTGTAAATTGGCCCTTTACTTTTTCAGTGTTAAGACAGCGGTACCAGTTAACTTGTCATTTCACTAGTCCTCCCAACCTTTTCACTATTTCATAGTTCATTTTGAATTGGGATGTTTGTCAAAACTGAACTAGCCAGTGGGACTACTTATTCAAGGACTGTTGATTCCAAAGACAGACGTCTTGTGACAGATCATGCTCCATGTATTAGTATCCAGAGCTCCCAGTACCACATGTCAGATGTGAAGAAAGTTATTTTTTTGTTTATTGTGTGCACATTCATAGTGCATCAAACCTATTTGTTTGTGTGGCTTTTCTTCATTTTGTCCATGGTAGAGTCCCTCTTTAACATCAGCAGAGGGAGAAACTCTCCTAGTCTATCAGGAGCCATAGATCATTTACCTACATCAGTCTTAGCCCTCAGTAGTTCAAGGTCTCCACATCAGATGTCTCTCTTCATTACCAGTTAAAGGTCACAGTCAAGTAGTGATTGATGTGCACAAATTTGGCATAGATACATTGGCATAAAGAAGTGCTTTACAATTGTTTTGCTCAAGCTAAAACAAGCAAGGATACCAGTCACAGATGGTACCGTATGTGAAATGGTATTAACAAAATAAAAAATTATCCCAAAGTACATTTTACCCGGTGCATAGTGTATTGTGGATCAGTTATACATGTAAGAGTCAAGAAAAAGTAGTGAAAACCCATCAACTTTGGGATCTCGCGAGATAACATTTTGTTGTTTTACTCATTAAAAAAGAAAAAAAAACTGCAGCTCTTCAGGCAAAAACATTTTCCACCATGACCAATCTTTTTACCTTCATACAATGTAAGTTAGTGTATTTGTAAATCTGTGAACATTTATATTTTACCAATCAATCTTTCCAATGTAATAAGCACATGCTTTAAATACAAGAGAAATCACAGTTGATTTAAGATTTGGTTCAAACACTATTGTTACGACGATTACAGCTTTTCAAACAAAAAGACTTCTCATTAGAGGCAATCAGTACCGCTCTCCAAGTCCCTCAATCAACTTTCATTCCCACTTGAACTTCGGAATAATGTCGAGCCAACTCTCAAATTGTCTGTATCTTCACTGTTTCTTTAAGCCCTTCTATACCATTTCCTGTGTGACATTGCTTCATGAATTCCCTGTTGTATTATTTTGATTCATTATTGTCAGTTTACATTTTCGAAAGTTAACATGCCTTTATAAAAAAGCAAACCATTTTCAGATGTGAAGGAACAATCTTTGCGGGGTGCATGTACTTTACACCATGCCCTTCAAAATATGCTACTTCCTTCAGCTGATAATCCTGAGGTGTTTTCAGGGCTACCGATGGTCTGATTATCCAGGGGTTATGTGTTCAGAGAGGATGTCATGCTGCCAAAGTTGCTCCCCTTGTGGAGCCAGCAGTTCCTATAAGGGTTTCCCGGGAAACGTGGAGGTAGGTTTAAGAAGGGACATTCTTAACAGAATTATCCCTAAATCTGTTTCGGGGAGACCAGGACCAAAAACAGTTTATGGAAAGACAGCAGTACACATAAAATGAACAAAAAACCTGAAACTGAATTTCATCTTGATGCTTACCGCAAAATGCAGCTTATTCACTGTACATTGCGCCCTCTACAGTTTACTTTGGAGAGGCCATTTTCCCCCCAGAGCGGTCAGATAGAAATAATGGCTCTCTCAACTTGACACTATGAACACCGTAGAGGCAGTTTAGGACATTTTAACATGAAATGACTGAGTTGAGGTACGATGAAAAATGTTTAACAGCCTCAACAAATATACCATCTTGTGCTGTGAACACGGACTATTCAACATTACTGTTTTGCAAACCATGAGTGAACTTAAACAAATGGGGTCATGCAGCGAACGCTGCGAGATAACTTAAAAGCCCAACTTTGTCCATGATCCAGTGCAAAAAAATGCCTCTACTGGGCACCACGTAGTAAAGCCCATGGCTCTGTAGATCATTAGTGCAGACTTTTGTAGCGCAGTCAGAAAAAAATTGTCTGTGGTGAATTTTATTGTGTCAATAAGAAATGGTTTCTTTTGCATAGAACAACTTGTTCTGGATAGAAGCAGGTTAGGGAAAGTACAGTTCCTGTGACAGGGTTTCAACTTAGGGGAAAAAAACTGCCAGACTATAAAGGCTTTTCGCTTAGAGTTTTCACTGGACGTCAAATATTCTATAGCCTACCAAAACAAGTCACTGATTTTTGCTGTCCATTGATTGGTTCATTTTCAATGTTTTTTTCTCTGAGTTCAATCGTAATCATTTTCCATGATCAGTTGTTGAAAACTAAACCCTTTAGGTGAAATATTTTTCCCTCCAAAATTACATGGCATACCGTCCCTTCAATTTCGAGGAGATCATCAGTCTAACGGTAAGCACAGCTTATCGTGAAGTTCACAGTCACAATCAAACAATTTTCTTCAGCATATTTCTGAAATAAATCAAACACCACTAAGTTTTAAAATGCAAACGCACATACTTAAAGCCACTGGACACTATTGGTAATTGTCAAAGACCAGTCTTCTCACTTGGTGTATCTCAACATATGCACA
>JAUELU010000085.1:5296395-5313810 GCA_032357145.1 Evasterias troschelii | reverse complement strand
ATGATAACAGCACAGACAAAATATGTCAGCCATTTTAGTCACATACCACCAGTTTACAGTAATGATAACAGCACAGACAAAATATGTCAGCCATTTTAGTCACATACCACCAGTTTACAGTGATGATAACAGCACAGACAAAATATGTCAGCCATTTTAGTCACATACCACCAGTTTACAGTAATGATAACAGCACAGACAAAATATGTCAGCCATTTTAGTCACATACCACCAGTTTACAGTAATGATAACAGCACAGACAAGAAATTGGAACAAAACTAATATTCAAGTGTCCCCCCCCCAGTTTGTTCGTAAGGAATTTGTATGGATGAAAATCAAGATGCAAAACACGATAATCATCCTCAATACCAAGTTCAAAGTAATGATAACAGAATGGATAAATAGAAAAGGGGGCCCAACTAGTTTTGCACTTTGCAAGGATTTGTATGGATGGACAAAATCTGAGTGACAGCAATGAGGTGTATACACTAACATCCTGCTCTTACCCCTGCTCCCTTGTCCCAGGATGTGCCTGTAGGTCTTTTGAGCGTGATACCTTCTCGCCGGCATATTACACCCCTTGAGCCATTTGACTCATCAGCGATTATCCAAACCTGTCGGAGGAAAGAAATGATTAGGAACTAAAACAATCACAACGAAATAGTAAGAATGGCTGTGTTTCCAGTTCTCATGAGACTTGAGAGTTTATTTTCATCCTTATATTTGAATGCACTTAATGTAGTAATCTTCTGACTGTCCAACCATTCAATCTCATCCATGGATTTGAATGATAGATGAAATATGACAGCCTTCATTACTAAATCATATGGTGAATTCCAAAGTACACAGTCAACCCTCTTACTGTCCGACCATTCAATATCATCCACATGGTTTTAAATGACGACCTATGAGAGCCTGCAATTTGATATCATGTGGCAAATGCATACACAGCACACAGTCAACCCTCCTACTGTCCAACCATTAAGTACCCTCCACGTTGTTTTAGTAATAATAATAAAAATAATATTCGGTTTTTACATAGCGCTTTACACACCCAAAGGGCGTCCCAAAGCGCTTCACACATTAACCCTGGCTACTGGGCCGTTTGTTTCATTCCTTAAACCATCTCAGCTCCCTGGGGATTATACAGCCTGTGCTGCAATATATGCGCTACTAGGCTAAATCATTCACAAGAACCATCTCTCCCCTCACAGGTACCCATTTTACCCCTGGGTGGAGAGAAGCAATTATAGTCAAGTGTCTTGCTCAGGGACACAAGTGTCACGACCGGGACTCTGCTGAACCACACTCTGCTGAACAGAAACACCAGAGCTTGAGTTCAGTGTTCTTATACCGCTTGGCCACGACATCCCATAATGATAGTTAAACTATGCCAGCCTGCAATGTGATATCGAAGGTGCTTTTGTCTGACCTTAGAGCAAGGACACGCACCCAATCAGGGAACTTCCAACTGTTCCTCTTGTGCAGCTCTCATTGCTTTTATACACACTTACCAACTGGGGACCTTCACTCAACCAGGGACCCTGTATTCCTTTTTGTCATAGGTCCCCGGTTTGAATGTGTATACCTACCCACCCAACCTCATGATAAGTTTCTGGGGTCCTTCGTTTGTTGCTCTATCGTTCTTTTTTTCTAAAGAAGTTCCTTGTGGGGTCCATTGTTGTAAGGACCCTATAAGTTCCCATGTGTAAGGGCACACATACTTTTCTCCTAGTGTTTGGGCTTAGTTTTTTTTTAATAGTGACGTCCCCGGTGGTTTTGTACACAACAGTGTACCAAGGGCATCTTCACTTTGTCAAAACACATGAATCCCTTTTGTTAAAGTATTATGTTTCAACAGGTAGACATGCTCATACACATAGTTAGTTTTGTGCACAGTTGTGCACCCCATACACAGCCTGTGTAGTAGAATGGTTTCAAATGGTTGGTTAACTCACTGGCAAACATTGTGAAGCGGAAGAGTTTTAAACAAACTAAGTCCCTATTGTGTTCTGTTTGTCAGTTGTGTATGATTTTTAATTGTTGCTACCTCATCTATCTGTATTTTTAAAGTCTATCACAGGCTTTTTACTGCTGGTTGTAATAGACATGCACTGTACATATAAATAACAACAGCTGTTGCAAACCATTTCCAAACAAAATGACCTCAGATGGTATCAATTCAAAAGTGTTCCCGGCCTCACATTTTGACCCAAAGCAGAGTCTTTCTTAAAGGCAACAAGTGCTTGGATAAAACCATTACAAAATTGTACATACATGTAACCATGCTCAAAACAGCAACATACTTAAAGGCATAGTACAAAATGTGATGACTGCTTGGCACTATCACTAACCACAGTTTTAAAAGGACCCACATGTTTTCATGAGTAATCAATCAGTGCTTAATTAAATGTTATTTTGCCTTAATCAAGTCATTGGAGCAATGTCATCTAGAATGCGACTTCAAATGAACAGTCATAGTGTCTGATCCATGTTCTTTACATTGTACATGCTCTTCTTAACCCTGTCAAATTGGTAACATGAAACATCCCATGTCCAAGTCTGCACTGTCGTTATAATCCACTGACATCTAGCATATTGCAAGGAATCCAGCGCTGATACAACACATTCACCAGGGTATGGCAGGGTAAATTAGCCCTTACATTAAGCACCACATAGACCATTATGCCTTTAACCCAAAGACCTTCTTCTGTCTACTATACAGCCATCCTACATGTATGTTCTTTGTTCTGCTTAACGCAATGCGAATTACTCTCCCAGTCAGGAATATGATTGGTTTATTAGAGAAAGGAATAGCTCATGGGAAAAAATCAGGACAAACTCTGCTCATTACAAACAATGACGGTGATGAGGTCAGTGGTCAGTGTATAAGTCACCCCGAGTATAAGCCACAGAGTATTGGAAATTTGTTCACTGGATCAATTCTACATAGCAGAGGGGGGAAAATACTTAGAAAAAACAGTAAAGTAATTTCAAAATGTTCGAACTACATGCAAGTTGAAGGCCTAAAAATCTATTCATAAGCTTAAATGGTCTGAAAATTACAATAACCCACACTACTTTGACAAACCACCAAGTTCAATAGCGAATTCTCCCAAAAGAAATAAAAGGAGCTATTAGAACACATATGCTGCCCTCTATTGATTCTTGATCTACTGTCCAAGCTTTACCTTGAAAATGTTTACACTTTTACAAATTTCATGGTTTTTGTTGAATTTTTTTTTTAATTGAAGGGGAAAGGATTGAGTACCTGAAATACATTTTCTTTATCTTTTTCTTCAATTCTGTGCATTTTAACATTTTGATCATTTTGTATGTAAGGAGCGCAACAATTTTAAATGTTATTATTATTATTATTACATCAATATCATCATTTGATTTAATAGAGATTTACACCTATTTATGAAAACCCACCAGTTCGTTTCTCAGAATTGATGGCAATTGGTGCATGTAGTTCAAACATTTTGAAACTACTTTACTGTTTTTTAAAAGCATTTTTCCCACCTCTGCTATGTAGAGAATTGATCCAGTGAACAAATTTCCAATGTCACAATCAGGAAAGAAAATGATCTAAACTAAGGTAATTACCGAGTCATCAATAATCCAATCATGTGAATGACCAATGTGTACATCCTTCACAAACTACTCATATGGAATGATACACTGAATGATTAAGAACGAGCCAAATTGAGTCGCTTGTATTCGATAAACCTATAATTACCCCCAACATCAATCACTCGCTAAACTGGATTCTAAAATCGCCTCAGATACTCCCCGACAAAAGGAGGGGGAAAACGGCACACGCTCTAGTTTGTCAAACAAGGCTATTAATTCACGGGGGAAACCACAGGAACATCTCAATAGTGTATTAATTTGATTGTTGTGTTATCAAGGAAATTAACCTAATCAGCTCCTATTTCTGGCGGAAGTCCCAACAGAGCGAGGGGGTATGTTGGACACACAGCAGGCCCGGTACGGTAGAGGGTTTGATGATCTGGTAATTTGGAAATGTTGAGTCGTGTAGTCGGCGCCAAATGGGCTGGCTCGGCAGGTAGTGTTGACAGGAAGGAGCATTAAGATGTTCCAGTCACCCAATGGTTACACACACATGTGAGCTTATCATTCACGGTATGGTGCGTGTGTAACAGGTGTTTCCACATGATTTCCAATAGGGTTTCTTCATTGCGAGGGAGGCAGGCACCAGACCACAGCCTCAATTATCACTCAATACTACTCAAACATACACAATGGTACATGTAAATGTACATATGTAGGTGTATATAAATGGATGCACAGAATATGCAGTTGTTTATACCTTTCTCTGTCTCCTGCCTTTAGTAAGCATTTTGTAACCAAAACATTCTTCATGCACCTACAATGTACAGAAACTTTGCTAATCAAAATAACTCTACCAGAAATTCAACCAGAAACTCAGATTGAAATTCAGTTTCACTAAAGCAAGGTGTTTGTGTAGCTGATCCATGATTTCAATTATATTCTGCATGACCTCATGGTTCATATCTCATGATTCAAGATTTGAAACTCACAATCGACGGTAGATGTCACAATATGGCGCCGTGAGCCAGTTAAGTATGATGACATCATCAATTTGATATTTTTTACCTTGATAAGTATGTATATTAAACAGTGAATTATTGAGTTTTTGGGGACTTTTGATTTTATGAAAGGATAACTTTTGAAATAATGTCACCAGAGGACCCTATGTGTATTAATGACGTCATTAAAATTACTTGAAAAGGTCAAGGGTCATTTCATACACAAATATGTAACCCATGTTTCAATTCCCTTTTATGTTGGCTACAGAGCAATAACTGTGCATCTACCTGTATTTGTTGGTTTTGCGTTAAAGAAATTAGTGTTATTTGAATTGAATTAAATTGAATTGTATTGAATCGAATTGAAATGAATTTAATTGAATAACAACACTAAAAAAGAAGAACAATAACAAGCATGACAAGAGGTGTTCCCACAGTTGCACAAACAGCTAATTAGGTCTCACTGGACTGCTGCACCATCTGGGGGTTGGGAGGGGGTAGGGAATTGCCACATCATTACATTCGTATAAAATCTAATCAGAATGTGTGCCCTTTACTTGTACATGGTTTATCCGTATTATTACTAGTTAGTTTTTACGATGCTTTTGGGAGAACATATTGAACTTATTCTTATCAAGCGTTCTAGTATTTAGAAATATTTATTATGAATAATTGACAGTTTGAGGCCTAAAATGTATGTCACTCTTCATATCTAAACAGTATATCTGAGTGACTATCATCTGGCGCAATTAGGCAGCATCTCAAAAGTCAGAACGGTTGAAACATTCTAATTGGATCAGATAAGTATCCCAGCTCATGGACAATTCTATTGGACCGCTGGAGCATTGCATTTGAACATACAAAATACTGCATGCATTCACTTGTGTAGGATTGCTCACATACTTCGGCACAACGGTGCGGTCCAGCGGAATGCTCTGGCGGTCCAATTGATTGTAGGCATGTGCAGAAGGGAATGTTCTTTTGCGCAAAGAACAAACCTGACTTTTGAGCCACTCCCTTACTGAGTAGGCAACATTCTGTACACTTATTAGGCACCCAAACATCTTGAACATTGTTTATATGCAACTGTAAGAAAATCCAGAATGAACAGAATTTACAAAGTGTAATGTGAGTGCATAGCAGCATCTGAGCCTTGTCACTCAGATCTGTCTAAAGTCATTCCATACAATGAATCAAAGCATCCAAAATGATTACCTGATCTTGGGGTCCAACGGAAACTTTCCTGACCTTGTTGCTGACAAGTATCCAGCGAGTTCCCTCAGGGAAGGTGGGTGTGATGTTCTCACGATACCACAAATTCACTGATAATGGGGGAGAACACAAAATAAGTATGATATGGGGACGTTACTGAACTAGAGGCTACAGTTGGATCAATGTGTTAAGAGGCGCTCCATGGTCAAGTTAAGTTTTTAGACGCATTCATTTTCTAATAGTTAGAATTCTCAGGAAAACATGAGAAAAGTTACAAGTCTCTAACCTTGCAGTGTAAACTATTATTTCATTCACGTCATTTGATATTCTTTCAGAGAAAAATGTGAAAAATTACATTATTGGACAGCAAAAGCAAACGGGTCTGTACATTCCAAAAAGGAACTTCTGCAACAGACATAAGCTCAAATTTAATGCTGTTTTCATTGAATGTCATCAGAATTCAGGAATGAAGTAAAAATTCTCTGCACAAAAATATACATACAGACCATATATTTGAAATATGACGTCATCAAAAAGTTTATGATTTTGACACAAATTACACTTGAAGGGTATCATCAAACACAATGGTAATTTACACCATTTTAATCGGTTAGAGACTTGAAATTTGTTCCCTACATTCATCTAAGGACTCTATCTATTGGAAAATGAGTGCATCACAAAAATCAATTTGACCTTAGAGCCTCTCTTAAATAACACAATAATAATAGAACATACAGAGATAGTACGCAACGTAAACATGTCAGGAGTGGAAACCAACATTGAATTTGCAGCATTTTATATTTTTTGTTGTACATCTAAATGCAGCTGACTACTTTAATAGCATGGCAGCTTGTTAGCAAGTCACGCTCAATGCAAATCATATCCGAGTCTCATGACTCATGCAGCTCCGTAGATTACTTGATGATGTATTTAATATGACTATGGTAAGCCGCTATGTTGATTCTAACTACCCAGGGGTTGAATGAAATCCAGTACAAACCCACAGGGATTTCATCCAATGAGTGACTGTATTTCTTAATGGATTAGAAAAGAAGGGGGTAGGTATGACGGCACTGTTGAAAAGTAAGTCCAATTTTCCAATCCACTGGTTTTCATGAGATACGTGATTTGCGGTAACGCCAAGGAGGTATCTCCGGTGAGCTGTAAGTTGGCTCCAGCAGTTAAAGACCAAATGCTGGATTTATAACCATCGTGAACAAGAACTCAATCTCAATCTAAGAGACCATTGATTGTAAAGTTCATACCAGTACCCCAGAGCTGCCAAAATTTACTTTTTGTAATCAGGGAGGTTTTTTACAACATTTAGGGAGATATTTAGAATTACATTCAACAGAGTTTCCATAATCAGGGAAACTTTCAAAGTTGTTAATCAGAACATAGAAAGATTGGTAGATTTTCAGGGGGGAACTTTGTGCAGAATCAGGGATTGTTCACAGCTCTGGTACCTATCCACCATAGAAATAATATAGCTGAAATACTGTCAAAGTAAAGGAAATATCATTTTAAAAAGGTAAAAAATCATTATTGCTACACTATCCCTTAGTCTGACCTGTATTCACACTTTATGTAACCCAATGTATACATGAAATAACAAACCTGTGAAAGTTTAAGCTCAATCGATCATTGAGTCAGGTGAAAAAAGTGAAAAACACCATTAATTGTTTTCACTGTTTTTATAACTAGGATTGAAACTGATAGTTTTACTCATTTCTCAAAAGCTATAGCATTTTATGCCAAAAGTATTTCTGGGAAGTTTTCCCAAGATGACCATTTTTTTCCTTCTTTTAGTTATGAGCAAGTCTGTGAGTAATTGTCATGATTGTATTTTCAGTCTTACCAATGCTGTGCACACCCTTTTAAAGGAATAGACCTGTAGCATTTTAAGTCATAGTAGGAATGATAGTAGTGACTTACTCTGACTATCTATAGCCCAGACTGATGTAGCTCCACATGATATCTGTATTAGGGGAGCGATTGCCGGTAGCGCAATGTGGAACCAGGTATCACCTGTAAACATTGATCATTCTTTAGTTAGTATAGAGCCTTCTCATTGACGTCATATTTCTTCATGTAGGATAGGTACACATAGTACCAGCAGGGGTTCATAGCACATGTACACCCAGTTCTAGTGCCGTGGTGTGTCGTGGCCGAACAGTCTAGTTCACAGGACCCAAGCTCTGGTGTTGTTAGCAGCAGAGTGTGGGTTTGAATCCTTGTCATGATATTTGTGCCCTTGAGCACGGCACTTAACCATTATTACTTCATAAAAAGTTGGGAAGGTAGTGCATTCCGCTCAACCAGCCAGGCTCCTAGTGGATGATACCAATACCTATCCTTTAAAGACTGTAAAGAGGGTAACAACCCTGTTTCAGCCCCAGGAGTACAGATGTAGGTGGAAAAGTACCCATGGTGATAGTTGATTTGGGTCAATAGCCCACATCAATTAAGTGTTGCCCAAACCTTGAAGTGGCCGTCCGTGGCCTTGTGATGTTAGGCTATCTCTCCCAAAAAATTATGATCAAATAAAACAATAAAAAAATGTGTGTGTGTGTGTGATGGCGCGATGTAAATTGGTACATCATCCAAAAAAGGGTTTATTAAGCAAACAGGTGTATACATATGAAATATCTGCTTCGACCTGGACATGATAAATGTACATTTATGTATGTAACACCATAGAGACAATTTTAAACTAACTGTTAGTTGATTTCTAAACAAGCACCGACAATCAAAAAGAGTATTAACAAGACAAAAACAAATTCTCAGGACAATGGCAGATGTTGAAACAAAAGATTCATAACCATTTATTTCCCAATGTCAACATGTTTCAGAGCACTGAAAAGAATTTTGTTTAACCTTTATTCTTCTCGATACAACCTAGCAAGCGGCAGCCAGGAGATCATCTTAAGGGGATGCAACTTTTTATTTCAGATTTAAAATAATAAATCACAATGGAAACTGACTATGTAAATTTTTTAATGACTTGGGGTTGAAGAAAGAAAAGTGCTGCATTCCTTTAAGGTGATCCCCTGGCTGCCGCTTCCCAGGTTGTATCGTAAATTTGGGTGTGATCCCTGGTTACACGGCAGCTAATAGTTGAATGGCTTCTGACTGGCCCCCCTGGAACAAAGATATTGACAAAATAGGGAGACCGCCAACATAGGGTGGATAGCTAATTTGGTAGAGAGCCAGCGCGTTAGTTCTGAGGTCATTGGTTCAAATCCCACTCTAGTAAATTTTTATTTGTTCAACCCCAAATTACAATATTTTTTCCAGATATCCACATGAGCCCAATGGCTGCTTTGCTCGGGAGGCCATGCCCGAAGTTACAGTACCAGGTGCACCTTTCCAGCACAATAAAATCACTAAGCAAGTTTTTTGTCACCTGATGTAAGCTTGTGCTCAAGGACGATAGTATTGAATATCGCAATGTTTTTCTGGTAATGTATTTGGTTGAACAAAGAAAATTTGACTAGAGTGGGACTTGAAGATGCAACCTCCGGATGGAACCGTCAACAAATTTTTTTGATAATCCTGTAAAGCTAAACTCAATAGTTACATGTAGGTACCAACCTGTGGGATTCTGAGCACGGATTCCATTGCGGAAGAATGCCGAGCCATCCTTAGCAACGGCCCAGACGCGATAGTTCCCTCCAACAGAGATAGACTGAAATGGCTGATCACTTGGAATATGGATCCAGCTATGACCCTGTTTGAACACAAATAAATTACTCCAATCTTCCAAGTTTAAAAAAATCTGGGCTTTAGTGGGTGCCGTAATTGAAAATTATGTGGCATTACACAACACGAGAGTGACCAATGGCTGTACGTCCCATCCAAGGGATGAAGCAATAACTGTCAAAACTCTTGCTTAAGGACACAATTGTCAAGACTGGGACTGAAACCCACACTCTGCTGATCAGAAACACCAGAACTTGAGTCCAGTGAGATTGATCACAGAGCCACGACAAGCCACAAGGGGCTACCTTTTCATAAATATTTAGAATGTTTATTGTATATTTATTGTTTGAAAGGGATGGTAAAATACTGGCTTAGGACAAGTACATATAGCAATACTTAATTTTCATGATATAATGAACCCCTATCTTTTCCATCAAAGACATGGTTGTTATTATTATTACTCTTATTAGTATATCTTTCTGATAATGAAACCAAGAACCATGTGCCTTGCAACCTAAGATGCCAGTGTAGAGAAGATGATGAAGAAACATTAGTTTTAGATGTGAGAGGTGAGAGAGGTTTGCGGTAACACAATGCTAAAGTCTCTTTTGAGTAGTGTTGGTTCTGAAAAGAAATGGTGATTAACGACTCAACGTTTCGATCAGTATGCTCTGATCGTCTTCAGGAGATGTGAGAGGAAACCCCAGTTCTGGAAAACCCACGCAATCAGGTAGGGACTGAAACCCAATCCACATGCAAGGCTCCTGACCAAAGCGGCCAACAGAGGGGGTTCAAAACAATTGATACAAAGATGATCTTTGACCTCTTACCTCCGGACAGTGTCTAGTGACCCCTAGTCTTGTTACTACATCACCATTTGAGCCGATGGCCCAAAGTACAATAGGCCGGTCCCATGTTTCATCTACGTCAGGTTGCATGGATGCATCTATCAGGGACAGGTTGGGTAGCTCTTGCCAAGGACCTGTGGTTAGTAACTGACACTTTCTGCAACAAATCAAACAATGGGGGATAAACAATGATATCCAAAAGTATCTGGGCTAATGTTAAATTTTTCTTGTTACCATCTTCCATTAGTTATATCATGTGAAAAGAACAGAGTCAAAGATGCAGAATTTTCAATTTGTATCTGTTTGGAAAAAAATGCTCACTTAGGCAGGATTTAAAACTGTGTATAGTGGAGAAACAATCTAGTAAGGTTTGCAGTAACACACATTTACATGAGTTGGATTTGATGGAGATACAATCTCATAAGGTCTGTGGTAACACCATTTATGTAGGATTTGAATCTGTGTATGGTGGAGATACAATCTAACAATACATTGTCTACATCTCCATGAGGTCTGGTGGTTTTGAAAAGAACTGGTGGTGTAATAACTTAGCATTTCGATCAGTTTGCTCTGATTGTTTCCAGGAGGTGATACCTACTTGAACATTTTGAAAATAGTATACATAAGTGGCATCTGGCATCACTTTCAATCCAGAAGCTGCTATGCTGAGGACAATTCAGCAATAGAGTAATAGAATAAAAACGATTTTACAAATAACCACAAAAGAAAATGGCAGTGAGTGATTTATGAATTATAGAAACACCATAATTACTATATATCAAATTTAATGAATGCCTGAGGAAATAAGATAGTGTGACTGTTGAAAAGTTTGACTTAATAGTGTACCTAAACCAGCGTCTCCTTCGAGCATAGTCGTTCCATCGCTTGTCTTTGTGGTAGCCCTTCCGACTGAAACAGAATAATAAATATTACAAATGAAGCAAGGTTGATTAATTACTAAACTATGAGTAACTGGGTTTCATTTATCTGCTCTCTGCAGCCTGTAGTCTAAATTACAATCCAGATTAACTTTCATTAAGATATTTATAAAGTAGGCAGCTATTTATAAAGTGGGCAGCTAGTAGCTGTGCGTGACCTCAATGCATGGGGTTTGTCCTGTTTGTAAGCCTTACGTTGTTCCACTAGGGTTTGTCCTGTTTGTAAGCCTTACGTTATTCCACTAGGGTTTGTCCTGTTTGTAAGCCTTACGTTATTCCACTAGAACCAACAACCAGTTCACAAACTGGCTCCACTGATTACCAGAAGAGTTGTATTGAGCTAGTAGTTCTTTGATGATTTATGCAAGAAAAGTTTAGTTAATTGACTTGGCTTTTACTTCCTCAAAGACTCAAGGTCTTCTCAGAGTTAAAATTTTCTGTCATAAGACATACTTTTGGTGGGCGAGGTTTATTTCGTAAAGTTACACACAAATGTACCACAGCTTTGAAGCCAGAAGTAGTTATTCCTTTAGGAGTGCAGCAGATGTCATGTTATATGTTGCACACTTAAGATACGAGAGTTTGAAATTTTCTTTCTTGAAAAAAGTGTATGTCAAATTTATAATATCTGTAAAAATTAAGTTTTCTTATTTCATTAAGAGCATTCAAAGGTAATTCCTCTTTCAAAATTATGAAAAAAATAATAACTAAAAAATTATAAGCAAAATATCACTTTTGCGACTTGTATCCTGTTTTGAAAATGTGTCGCCTGATCTGGAGACAAGAGAAATGTTTCCTGATTAGGCATTGTACCGGACTGTATGCATGCATGTGACGCAATAACTTAAAAACGGAAAGGAAGACTTGAGATGATAGGTTAGACATGGTTAAGTGGCATTCCAGGTACATTTCCATTGAGTATGTAATGCCGAGCATGAGCACACGTTAAATCTGATGTCACCTTACCAGTTTTCCCATTATTTTGGGATTGTATCTAATCTCTTTATATCTTCAATCCAAATCAAGAATAATCAGGTAGTACAATCCCTTAAACAGTGATTTCAGTTGTTACCTCTTATGGTCTTTGGCATATTGCCAACCTGCATTGTCTGTACTGCCAGGGATGGTAAAATCTATTCTCCACTCGGTTATCTGTAATGCACACACATACAAAAAAGAATTAAGTTAAACAAACAAACAAACAAACAAACAAACAAACATCCCAACACCCCAACACACCAACAAACAAACAAACAATCAAACCAACAAACAATCACCCCAACAAACATGTGTTGTTGCTATCTAATATTTACCTTTCGTTCAATAGCAAGCTTAACAATTAATAGTGAAGAAACTCATGTCTAAGTAATAGGACTCACCCATTGCCAGTGTCTAGTAGGGGGGTTGACAGCTTCTTTGGAACATTCTGTTTTGCCAGCTTCATCAGTCCACCCTGTTTCATTAATGGGAAAGGCCCTGGTAAACATAAGAGGAAAGGCAAAATAAAGAAAGGATAACAAAGAAGACTGCTGTAATTAAAAATACTATAGTGATTAGTGAGTTGTCATAATATAAAGACCATGTCACGGAACAATTTGCAGGCAACCAGTTCCAGGCGTCTTAAAGAAGGAAACTCATTTGCATTGTGGTCGTCTCACTATTTTCTTGGGGATAGTATATTAGCATTTAAAATAATGTCTCCTGTGCTCCTGAAGTGTTTGATTTGCATGTAGTGCAGTTGGTTGCCTCTAAGTTGCCTGGAAACTGCCCTGTGTGACTTGGCCTTAAGACTATACAAGAGTGTGACACTAATTTGTTTATATTTAATGCAGAAAGTTGGAATGGAGAGACAAATTGGTGCAGAAGATGAGTGACAGCAGCCTGGAAGAGATATTCTAGAAGCGGAGAGAACTGGGCAGGATATCACATAGAGGGTTGATCTTAAGACGTGGATTACTTTTAATTATTAAGCAGAGTGTGATGTTACAATACACATCACTTTGGGGATGTTGACAGCACATCTTAAGATGGCATTCCAACAGCTATATTCCACAACTGCATAACAATAGTTCTTTTTGCGCATTTTACAACAACATCTCAATGTGCTTTACATTAGTGTCCTGGTCATTGGGCCAACAACATTCCTTTAATCTTTCTCAGCTCCCTGGGGAGTATACAGCCCTGAGCTGCCATGGCGCTCAGAAGGCTTTTTCAAACACAATATCAACCTCTACCCTTGCAGGTACCCCTGGGTGAAGTATGATATGTTGTTATCTAACTCTAATAATTCCATACAATAAGCTCACCTATCAGTGAATCCCAGTATAGGATTCCAGCGTTGGTTTTCATAGATACACACATATTTATGATCAGTCTGTGTTCCAATACCATTGGCACTACTGCATACACCTAGAACAAACACAATCAATATAAGATGAGATACTGTGCTTGTGTTAACAGGTACACAGCCCTGTATTTCAAGAAATTTCCCCTCACCCAAAGGCATTTTAGCTCATTTTTTTCACTGGGGGGCCAGAAATATTTTGCAAGACTATAAATTTATCTTTCCTTTTTACCTTAGCTGGAAAAGCCAGATTTCATCGGTGATTATATTCTGCAACAATGCAAGAACAATAACGCTAAATATATCTTTTTCAAACTCAAACATAGATCCATGTCATTTGAAATTTTGTTCCCAAAATAGCCCTGGAAACTTGTCCACCTCACACTCTGAATATTTGAATAACCCCTTTTAAACACTGTGGATGACCCCATCTAAACACCAACCTTGTCCAATGTGACAGGACCTTGCCTCATTTGGACAAACGGGTAGGGAACAAACATTTTGGAAATGACGCTGTGATGCATCCAGATCCTCACTATAGTTATCCATGTAGGACTCCTATATTAAATTTGGTTGCATCACGACAGAAAGACACATGATAGGTCTTCTTTTTGACTTCAGTGAGGGCTCTGTTTGAGCTTTCGACGTCATATGAAATGGGTTTATATCAAGTAACACCAAGCAGGTAAGGGTATAGAAAAACAAAGTTTTAAACAAGTTTTGAGATTTGAAGGAAAACATGAATTGTTTTATGAAATATTCTTTTGAGAAAATATATAGATAACCATTTTTTTGCATGCACTTCTCGTTTAAATGTGCGCCATTTCATTTCTATTCAATGTTCACCTTTAAATAGACCTCCACCATTCGCTCCAGTGTAGACCCATGGGGTGTTGTCCATGCCCAGCCCCCATACCACGCCCGCTGGACACGCCTCTATCCTGGTCATGTGACCTCCGATCTGTCTCCAGAACCTGTATAAGTATTTTTGAGTACGTTATTGTTTCTGAATTCAATACCTAAGTATTTATCGTATTGACCCAATCCACCTGACGTCATCATGCACAATGAATCTTGGTTGTGCCATTATGAGAATGGGATTGTGTACATGTTAGCCGACACTGGATACGTGGTGGATACTCAGCAGTCAGCACCATGTGATTATGTACCACATGTTTTGACGTTTGTATACTGAAATGAACGATTGCGACTTTGATCGCAATCGCAGCCACATTACATCTAGCAAATATCCAGACTTGTCAAACTGTTTTAAAAACTTAAAAATAAACCTTCTTTGGAACTTTACTACTGTACCCCTCATTTATTGTGAAAAGAAAAATTTTTTTAACTCGCCCGGCAGGCTAGTAAAGAAAGGGTTTGACTCGCCGCTGTTTTCACTCGCATTTGGCGACCGGGCGACCCCTAATTTCAAACCCTGTACTGTATGGAAGTTTCAACTCGATGAAGTGTTACAATGGGGAACTAGAACAGAATTTAAGGTTACCTTCTGTCAATGCCTACTTACATAAGAGATGACGGGGCCGTCTCCATATTTGGCAAGGTATCATATACAAAGATGTCTCCTCTACATGTTATAAACCAAGCAGCTCTTGGCGATGGTGGACCCGTGATACCTCTACTCTCACAACAGGCAAGACTGATGGCCGACACCTATTAATAAAAAAGCATCTAGTAGTTAAGAAAGACTGTCACTAAGACCATGCACACACATGTACTGTAGGATTAGAGACTTTACAAGGTGTGATAACAATCTACATTGTAGAAACTAAGGTTTGCTGTAACATCATGTATCTATCTCTCCAATAAGTTGTGGTTGTTTTGAAAAGAACCGGTGACGTAAAGGCTTGACATTTTGATCACTCTATGTGCTCATATCGTTCTCAGGGAAAAGCTGTTTATTACATACTTGTGTTCATTTTGACCAAGTTGAGAGATTGTTTTTATAACTCACCCACTCCTGGAGCTCTTTATCGTTGACTGCCCTCAGTTTGACGGGACGGCGTTCTAGCACACGCTTAGCGGTGTATATGGCAAAGGCTGGACGGTCAAAGTTATTCACCTCAAGCACACAGGTTATCTCACTCAATAAAATCTGGATTTGCTGAGATTGGGGAAAAAAAAAAAGGGGAGTTTAAAGTGATGATCTATATTGTGTCAGGGATTTCCTTCTCCTGGGCAGTCTAGTGTATCAAACTTAAGTTCAGATGACTGCATCAACTGAGTGTGGGTTTGACTGGTAAAGTCCTTGAGCATTGAGAGTAACCAAAATTGCTTCTCTTAACCCAGGTGTATAAATGTGCTCTAAATAACAACTAACATAATGCTTCAACTTGGCCAAGTAAAATGGCAAACTGAGTAGTAGATGAAAAATACTTCTCAGGACATGTGGTACTGTTATAAAGTTTGTATTCCTGCATCATAAGTTCAAGAAAATTAGACTTGTCATTACCATCTATCATGTCTATCAAGATATTTATTTACAAAAATCTAAAACTGAACCTTGACTTTACCTTGATTTTCCCTGAGAGATTGTAATGACATGTGAACGTGGTTTCTTCCAGTCCTTTGCCGTCAACTCCTCTCTGTAACTCTATGGTGCAGTCAGTCCACTGTCTACGTTTCCCCTCACTGTACCATTGCATACGACCAACCTTCACCCATGATGTCTGACAACAATAAACACACAGACAACGTCAGGAACTAATGTCATAGAGCTGCTTAAGCACAAAAAGGAGCTAAGCACAACAAAATTCATGTAGGTCGAAAGGGAAGTTGTACTTTTTGTACTGTACATAAATTCCAAGAAAAACTTAGTGCTTACATTTAGCACTAAGTGACAAGAGCTATTGTTCTAGCGTACAAATGGTTGACAAAGGAGTGTGCACCCAAAAATCAACAACTCCCTAACATTCCTCACAGCCAAATGCATCATCAGCTAGCAAGAAGTTCTCAAACGACACCCTACTCCACAGCAAAGCAATATCACTGCCCAACCAACTAACAAACAATCCCGAGAATTTAATCCAAAATACTGTAACCATCAACCCCTCCTTCAGTCACAACACTGGCCCCTTATACACCACCACCTTCCTCAATTTATCCAGCACCCACTACTCCAAACCCAATCTTCAGACTGGTTAACTTTTCTTAAAGAATAAAAGAAATGTTCAATACCCCAAACAACATCTTGAAACTTGATGACCTACCCTTTCCACAGCCAAGGGTGTATTGGCAAAGCCAGTTATCTCTCTATCATGTCTCTCCTTAAGCAACATCAATATCTGCCACCTCCAGGATCCATCCCTCAGTCTATGTTTCAAACTTGCATTACTCACAACGGCTGTAGGAAAAGAAACATCATTCACTTAGGTACAACAGTAATTGCACAGGGCATGGGACCTAACGACTTCACAAAAGGGTTGTTAACATCCAACGTCAAGTTTAGTTGAATTTTGTTTAAATGTTATCTTTAACAAACTATTTGTATTATATAAAAATTGAAATTGTAATTGCTAGCTGTGGGTATTTTTACTTACAAGAATTTGGTATTTGTAAGTAATTTTTTTTTAATAATTCATCATTTGAGTTGTTTTCTTGTTTTTGATACGAGCGAGACTTGCACATAGCCCTGGACGATATCGTAAATTTTGACTGGCGATATATCGTCGGGTAAATATCGCCGATATGTCGATATACCGTGAAAAATTTTCGAACACGGAAAAACGGTTTTACCGCAGGGGGATCGGAGGACATGAGCAATAAAATAAACAAAC
>JAUELU010000085.1:5253308-5265241 GCA_032357145.1 Evasterias troschelii | reverse complement strand
TTTGAGTTTGACCAACGTCCTTGGTCAAGACAACTGGCGCCCGAGACCAAGGACCCTAGTTTGACTTTGTCGTGTGACAAGGGCTTATGGCTGCATAAAATAACATGATGATGAGTGTTCGTGCTTTTTATATACTCGACAGACAATTTGGTTGGTGATTAGAGATAGGCCTACTTCTCTAAGATCCGGGGGCGGGAGGTGGGGGGGTGAGGGGGCAGGCATATGAGAGAAGATAATCTTAATTGACATTTTGAGTGATGACATGAAGGTATTTTACCACCGTGTATATTCCACATTTATTTCAGTCTCGACAAACGACGTTAACAAACGTAAACGCACTACATAAGAATCGAGTAGGCCTACTTTCATTACGTGCTAGATGCATCAAGAGCATGGCGCTATAAATTTTTTTTTTTTTATAGGGTGTTATATACTTGCTTTGCGTTTCGAAGCAGTGTGTGCGCATCCATGTATTTCCACAAACCTATAAAAGCGTCGTCGATTCAAATGCCACGTGATTGTGAGCAATAAACAGTGAGACTGTGGGCGTAACCAACTCGAGTGCATCAGTGTGCCGATTTTAACGTACGTTCGCCCGTCCGTTCGTCTGTGCCATGACATAGAGGTTCCTAACATAAAGTCATTTTTCTCCATCGTTTGAAGCAGAATTTGCTCCGCCATGCCTCTTTAATCACAAAAACTTGTCGAGTTAAAAGCACGACAGTCATCATCATTTTGTATAGCTTTAATAGTCCGCATTGCACATAGGTCTAAGTATAGCCCATAACACACAACAAAAAATCTGCTGAATCGCAAATAATACGTCACAAATAAGATTCACCATAGATGATGACGCGGATTAGCAGTCACTTATTAGGCGGGCATGTCTAGTTCAAAATTTCTGGCTTTCAAAGTGTTCTCTCCCAACCTCCTCCTAATGCTTTACGATCTCGCTGCCCTCTCCCCCGGAATGTCTTGCTCGATCATAGTGACGAGAAGATTGAGAAGGTGCGCTGTATGGTAGCGAGGATGTTTTTCTTCAATACAACCGTTCCGTTGACGTGTTTGTGCTCACGGGAGTTAGTGCTCTTGTCAATATTCATTTAGCTCTGTCATCAATATGCAAGCGACTGGTAAATCGTACCGGTGAAACACTTCACCGGTTGCTGGGCAACAAAACTGTCTACTTCATTTGTGTAGCACCATTGAAATGCATCCATTGATGAGGGAGTCTTTAACACTATAGCTTTCGAAGCATCCTGCGGTGGTGCGTTTCCTGATTTGTTCTTAACTCATCAGCAATGGATTTAACTATTGCCAACAACTCGCAGACAATTAACGTTGGTCAATTGTCAGCAGCTCAGTTGACGACCACGATTGGTGCCGCATTGCTTGCTCTTATTATTATCTTCGGGAATCTCCTGGTTATAACCGCTTTCGTTAGAGACAAAAGCCTACGGAGTATCACCAACAGGTTTCTGGTGTCTCTTGCGAGTGCGGACTTACTCGTTGGAGGAGTCGTCACTCCAATCTTCACGTTTGGCACTTTTGGCCTTGATAAGAAACAATGGTCCGGCAGTGAGACACTTTGCTACATTTTTCATGCATTAGATGTTTGTTCATCATCATCCTCCATTTTTCACTTGTGTATTATAGCTGGTGATCGATACATGGCTATTGTTCATCCAATGACGTACCCAGCGAAGATGACAATGAAGTTGTCACTGGTCCTCATCGTTGCAGCTTGGTGTCTTGCTTTGGGTGAAACCGGCCTGGTTGTCTTAGAGTTGGGACTCGGCCGTACAAACATTACTAAATGCTGGACCCCTTTCTCACCACTCTTCGGTATTTTCTCGTCCTGCGTTTCTTTTTTCCTCCCTGCTGTCCTTATGGTGATATTTTATACAAAGACGTTCCTCACAGCTCGAGCACATATCAAGAGAATACAACGAGGGCGGATGGCGCTCAGTGGTGACGGCCGCCAAGACGCTATGCGCATACACCGGGGCGGCAGTGCAGCTGTCACCAGTTCATCTGCAACAGCTACTGCCCTGAACTCAGAGTACAAAGTGGCAAAGACTTTAGGGTTCGTGATTGGAGCATTCTTGCTGTGTTGGCTGCCATTTTTTATGTCCAATATCATCATGTCCTTGTGCAATGGACAGTGCAACTCATTCAGCTCTTTAAGATATGTATCCTACTGGCTAGGTTACATCAACAGCGCCATAAACCCCTTCATATACGCATTTACCAACTCGTCCTTCAGGATAGCCTTCTTGAAAATCATCTGCTGTCACAGAAACACAAGAAGAAATCAATGGACGGCAGATTCTATACCCACCGCGGGACAGATGAACATGCAGAATAACACAAACCCGGTTTCATTTTCAGTTGAATTCCCGCTACCATACAGGTATTTTTAAATGTAAACTACACCATCATGTTTTAGAAGAGTTATAACGTGAAACTTTAGTTTGTGTCTTTAAGCTATTCTGAGAAGGGATCATCACCCAAGGTCCGTAACCACAGAAGACAGTCATTCAGTAGAGGAGTCATTATCCGGTTGCTCGATGCTCACGAACATGGCTGTTTAATACCCGATGTGTCAGCTATAATCACGCTCTTTATGGCCTTGTCATAAGGGCATAAACAATTTGAACTGTTAAAAAACACAGTTGCCCTAGGGAAACGATTATGAGCGTATATTTACTGAATGCATTGACATTCACTCTGAATACTCCCGGGTTAGAATTGACCGGTTTCTGAGTCCCAGGGGGCATGACCTATTGGTCAGGCTTAATACCCAGAAACTGATCAACAAATTTGAGCCAGTTTGACCCATTTCTTGATCATTTTTGACACATTTCCGGGTCATACTGACCCACATGTGTCATGCCTAACGGAACATGGAATATTCCGGATCATTTCTGACCCAGGAGTTTTTGAAGAGTGCTGTTATTGTTTGGCTCTTTAAGTGCAGTTTTTCCAACTTAGGAAAGATATTGAATTGAAATATTTCTCTATGGTATGAATTTGAACGTTAACCATTCATTGTGTATAGGCCTACAGTAATGTGTTCTCTTTATAGTCACTTACAACATTGTAACTGAATCCAAATTGGTAGTTCTTATTGGGGGGGGGGGGGGTGTCCACCACAGCTTTCGCAAACAAGATTTGGACCCCAAATTAAAGCTGTGCTAAAACTGCTCAAACAAAACATTGTGGTCTTTGCGCCATAGTGACAGTTGTTTCTTATACATATACACTCTTGATGCTTTGAACAAGAAGATAAACATACTGTGTTTTTATGTTTTACGTCTAGAATTAATATAAGTAAGAAAGGTTTGTGTTAGCTCGTGAAACCAAAATAAATGCAAAACATACAGTTTCCGTTTTCAAGAAGTGACATTTTCCAACTCGTAAAAATGGAGGTCCGGCCGTGCGCGCTATACACACATAGTTTGCGTCAGTTCGTGGTTTTCATCCACATTAATTTGAGCTTGGTGCGTGCCGTGCATTACAATGGTAAATGCAACTTGGGTGTCAGTTTGTAAAAACAAATTAATTTTTTTTCGTGCAAAGGTTGCTATCGTAATTTAAAAAACATAAGCTCTTCAGCTTTGAAACTTCATGAAATCGTAGGCATATGCGAATATTTATCTATACTATTAAAGCCATAACCTGCACTATCTTTGATTAAAAATGCGCCATCGGGAAAAATCCGGAATTAGAACGACGTGCCATCTCGGTTGTCACTTTCTTGATGTCTTCTCTGTAGTCGCCTCAGCCGACGGGGTGCCAGACGCTGTAGACGTTTCCCCGAAGACCCTAATTTAAATAGTTTCGTCGTCGAGTTATTCCTATAGGATTGTGGCATAGGGCTTCCAGAACATTCCCCGAACAGCTGTGTTCAAGTGATTGGCGACTTATTGTCTGTTTCGCAGACGGATCTCTGGGTTGCTTCACGTAATAGCCTACTCCTCATATCAAGGTGTCAGATACCAAAACGCCCACAGGACCGTGTGTGTAATTAGATGTTTCATTGGCCGTTCCTCACGCAAATACCAAATTCCACTTCAAATAATATGTAAATACAAAGTAACTGCACTGTAAAGTCAGGTATACAGTTAGTGAAGCTTCAAGTGCTTCTTCATTTTACACATAAAGTCAAATAAAGTACAATTTATTTCACAAACTTCCCTTTTATCATCTTCACGTGACCTCCTTTGTCCTCTTGAAAGGCACAAATAAAGGAACTAGGAAACACACAAATGACTCAAGAAGTGTTGTGTTTGTGCGCGTAGATGCAAATTATAACTCAAGAAGAACTCAATGCCAAGTCAAAACTTGGCGTGTAGATTGGTCCTGGTATCCCACCCCGAGGCCTGTCGTTGTTGGACCCCTTTGGTCAAATGTCAAGGTAATTATGGCTAAAACAAGAGAAATGTTGTCTGAGCAATACCTCGATAAGTACTTGTCATATCAACTCCAAACTTGGTTTGTGGATTGGTCTTCTGCTTGGGATCCACAAGAAGCCTGCTTTTGGACCCTATGCCAAATGCCAAGGTCATTACGGCTAAAACAAAAGAAATGTTGTCTGAGCAATACCTCGATAAGTACTTGTCATATCAACTCCAAACTTGGTTTGTGGTTTGGTCTTGGGATCCACAAGAAGTCTAATGCTTTTGGACCCTAGGGGTATAAACGTAAGAGTATTACATTTTACTTTCTTTTACATTTCAAAAGCTATCAACAGTCTGTTCATCTGTTCAATGAATAGTTCGTGCATCTAACACAACACTGACACCAAGGATACCCGAACAACTAATTTCATTTATTTTCGTTTTTAATTTTAAATCTTGAGACATACGATGAATAAAATTTAATCAGGATCTGTCAAGTATCAAGGCAAATATACACAATTTTACAAAACTCTCATCAACAAAATGTGACATCCACTCAAACCCCTGCAATACAAATATTATAGTCAACAACCTACAACATCTAGAAGACTGAAATAAGGAAACAAACACATCCACAAATACAGAAATTAAAAATCACAGAAATAGTTACACAACATCAAGAGATAAACTTTAACATAGTGTCATAAAACATATCAAAAGACCCATATGCATATCATGTCAAGTATGCAAGTATACCCTTCCCAAATATTAAAACTCAACCCCCAAATATGCTTCGTAGTCGAGAAAAGGGGCAAGAAGGGTGAGATAAGGCGACGTTTCGACCCCACTCAACACCGTTTGCAAGCTCAACTATTTATTATAAGACATGACTACATTGCGTACTGAATTTAAATACATTTAAATTCTGAAAGTGATAAACTCTGATTGCCCCCTCCAATTACCCCCTTACTCCATTTTGCAATAGTTTATACGCAAGAATCGCGCCCACCTATAGCGGGTGCCGCAAAAAGGCAGCATCCTGCTAATTGTATTATTCGATGCGCTGCCTACAGGACTATACAGACTGCATAACCAATTAGGAGTTGAGATGGCTTTATATGAATGATTGAAATAAGGGTTCATCGGTTACCAAGGTAATAATTTTCATGGCACGAAGAGTGGAAAAGTTGACGGACTCGGGTGCTAAATTGGGACCATTATTCAGCACTCATGGCTACGTTCATATCTACGACGTGACAACCTTTCATAAAGTGATTCACATAAATATCTAGTAAAATGGAGTTTGACAAGATGAGAGTAACATTTTATACACATCTTTATGTCGTAAAAAGAAATGAGTGACCAGTAAAAAGTATTAAGTATTAATGTTCGAATCGAATCCCTTTGAAGTAATGTAGTTTTAGAGAAAGAAGTTTTTTTCACCAATGAAGCTAAATTATTACAAGGCATCAAAATTAAGCACACAATTCTATGCAAGTGTGATTTATTCTTTCTATTATTTTCTTGTAAACTTCGATGGCCAACTGTGTCCAAATTTTCACATGTTTGTTATTTTATGCATAATAATACACCAAGCTAGGATACCCTTTTTTACTATACAAGCTAGTCTTTGAAAATTACCAAAAGGATACCCTGCTTTAAAAACATGAATATACGGTACACGCCAAACTATACAGGTAAATTATTCAAGCCGCAATCAAGGTGTTCTCATCTATTTTAATGCTCATTATTTATGCCTAAAGGAGAGAAGTCAAGTACAAACAGAATCAGCCTTTTAGGTGACGAGAGGCTTTTAGACGAGTAATTTGCATTCGACGGAAATCTAATAGAAACAGACATTAATATCTCTCAGAGTCTATAAATATTGTCCGTTTCACTGATATCCGCACAGGTAGCATAACATCGCTAATGCATGTGTTGGTTACCATTCATTTTCCCGCGCTGCCGTGAATCAGCCCCTAAAAAGAATTTTTTTTTGGGACGAAGAATAAACGTGTACATGTAGTTGTGATCTACGCTCGAAACACATTCATTCCGACCACCAAATTCCAAGGGCAGAAAAAGTAACAATCGATAATAAACTGGGGAGTGTTGTCATAATTCTGTCACGCATTCCTATTTTGTTGCCCACTGAAGTATTCTATAAATCCGTGCTTTTTTCGATCATGAAACTTACAATGAAACTTACCGATCGAATGCTACATATTCCTAACTATGGGGTTCGTTCCGCTATCGTCTCGAACCCCATATAGTTCTATAGGAGTAGCCCTAAATTTAAAGTGCTGGAATTGATCCAAAAACATCTAACGTTTTTAGGGAAAATCAAATGATTTTCGAGAGAGAACTTTTCAAAACATCTCTCAACGATCTCATCTCGACAACTTGAAGGAGTCGTGCACACACGTTCTCATAAACACGACACCTTTTAAGCACTTCTTATCCATACCAATCTTCTAATTTTACTCACAGAAAATGTTAATCCCACAAATCTTGCGTTTGGATCTGGTCAGAACGACATGAAATATATTTTATCCAGGACAAATTGGCACGTCAGGTTTCAAATGCTTAGGCCTATGTTATCGTGCAATCTATGCAATTACAAGTGACATACCATGAAAGATTCATTGGCAGAAAGAAATAAATTTGATAGGCATAGGATGAAAAGGAAATCCATCCTGCCACTGGGGGAAAAGACACCACACACACTTGAGGCTAATTTTTAAGCAGGAAGAAAGTAAAACAAAAAAAAATCTATATATATATAGGCCTATATATATATATATATTTTCTTTTCAAATTTTACCCAGGGGGCACGTGCCCCCTGCCCCCACCCCCCGGATCCGCGCCTGGTTAATGTCAGTTGATATCTGTTATAAAGAGCGGTATTAAAACGCGCTTTTATCTTAGAGTGACAAGTCCACTGGAATATCGTTTCTTAATGGGTGAGCATTGCCATAAGAGATGCGCATGCCGCGGTACTAAGTGCCTTATTAGTCCGTTGTCTTTGTCAAGGGATTTGCTCTTCCATTGCAACTCCGAACACACATTTGTATTTAATTGGTGTATATGAAGTGGTGGGTTAATGTCACTTGATCTCTGTTAATTAGAGCGATAAACGCGCTTTTATCTAAGAGTGACAAAGTACCGCATTTCTTAATGAATGCGCGTGCCGCGGTTCTATTCAAGTGCATGCCTTATACTTAGTCCGTTGTCTTTGTCAAGGGATTTGCTCTTCCGTAGCAACTCCGACACACATTTGTATTTAACTTTCTGAGACATAGGCCTACCAACAATTTTCCGCGAAAGCTATATACAGTGGAGCATAATGATAACGAGTTTGAATGTAACCGCTTCTAAATGTCAACACAAACTCCCAAACAAACAAACAAACAAACAAACAAACAAACACACACAAAAAACACAAGAAACAAACACAAAACTAACAAACAAACGAACAAACAACCCAAAAAACAAACAAACCAACACCCCAACAAACAAACAAACAAACAAACAAACAAACGAACAACCAATTAAACGAAGCTGCATCTCACACGCTTATATTATGTACCGGTAGAATGACTGGGAAACTCCAGCAGGGACTTAAAGGTTTCATAGGAAATAGCTGTAACTGCTTGAAAGTAAGATTAAAGGCAAAGTTTACCTTTGGTTTATGGAACCGTTTGATTGTTTTAATCCTATATAAATTGAGATATATAGGCCTACAATAAAACTAACCTGTGAAAATTTAACCTCACAAGGTGGTCGCATTTTGAGATATCGCCGAAAAACCGCCGCTAATGTCTTACCACTTAAGTTTTTATAGCCATTAATTTTCAAAGTCATTACCAAACGTATACAGACCCTTTAGGCAAGATGTCAAACCCCAAGCAAACTATACACTCATGGGGTGGTACACTTGGCAGTGGGTGTAAAGTTCCCCATGAATTTCCGGGGCTTTATTTACTGGGACTAAGGCAAAGGGGGCTCTAGTAATAATCCAAATCAACTATATAGCACTTAATTACTTCATAACAAATCATTAATATTCTTCAAAAGACGATAACGCATTTAAATATGACGTAATCACTTGTTCAGGTTAACCTTGGGCCGTTTCCGATATTTCAGCTGCGGCTGCGGCGCTACGACTGTTGCTAAGGGTGTTACCATAAGGGTTTCGTATACTTCAACGCACGTTGACGCGGTAGTAGCCGTAGCCACCAATTTTAGAAACGACCCAACTACAAAGACCACTTGCATAATACATATAACGTCACAGGCCCAAACACTGTCTTCACACAGAGGTAACTAAAGATATATCATTGCCTATTAGAGTTAGGCGCAGCGCAAGCCCTCTTCCTCTGTGCCGTTTACTGTCGTGTATTTATGAAAGTGAAAAGCCACTGGGCTAGGCGCAGCGCGTACACACGTGCGCGTTTCCATTGTATGACATCAGTGATATAGCCAGCAATGCAGTGACGGTGTTTATCATACAATGTTATGGATTACACCCATTACACATTTAAGCCGTCTCTATTTCATAAACTTCCAATAGTGTTTTCCATATAGTATACATTTATATATACGTTTATTTTCCAAAATCTATAATAGGCCCAAGTTCAAAAATCTGGAAGATCAAAAATGTGTTTTTAATCAAATTGAAGTGACATCCGTCTACCTTACATAAATTACTACCTTATTGTAAAGAAACAAAAGCTTAATCGCCAAGTATCTTCCGATAGTTTGTTTTACAAATTACACGAACTACATGTTTTCCCAGTCAATTTCAGCAAATAATAAACTCTGTTCATTGAAACGCATTCGGATTCACGCGTGTTTCCCTATAAATTCAATCATTCAAACAATGTTTCTTTTCACTGTTTTCGTGCACATTCACGACTATTGAGTCCTGATGCAACTGAGCAGTCATTTTCAAAAGAATATGATCGAGTCTGGTGTCTATGCATTTTGTTGAAATTAATAGAGATTTTTTTAAAACTGTTAAAGAGAAGGCAAGAATAATAGGAGTTTAACTGTCTCCATTAAACCTTCATATATATATATATATTAAACGAGCTCGTCTCCATTTAAAATTTAACAACCGAAATATTGTACATTAATACAGGAAAAGATCAAAATTTTAGTTACGCAAATTCAACTGAAAATTAAATTGAAATCGATTCTCAGATTTGAAAAAAATAAATAAATAAATACAAATAAAAAATCTCACAGGTAAAGGTATGTTTGTTCATTCATGGTCATTGTAAATGTACCTTAATTTTAACCGACTTGAAAACAAAAATAGATTATGATATATTATTATGACTTTATTTTCCTCGGAACTGAAAACATACACCTATGATTTTACAAACTTATGGTTTCAAATTAATACTAAGTGGTCAGTTTCATTTCCCGAAAAAATGTTTCTGAAACTAAATTTGAAGAGAAAATGCAACTAAATGAAGTGCGCGATTTAGTTGGTTCAAGTTAAAATACATGTTCCATGAAACATATGGCAGACTTCGAAAAAAAGTGGGAAAAACTAGAGAAATAAACGGATTTAGGCCTGTGCAAAAAAACAAACAAAACTATTTAACCTGTGAATAAATGTAGACAAATAAAATAAAAATAGCATCATTAGAGAATGAACATATGTATGCAAAACCAACTTTTTAACTAAAAGATATAGGCCTAATATACAAAGAAAATTTCAGGAATAAAAGGAAATGACATCAAGTCAAGATAAGGAAACAAAAACTAAAACAACAGAGCACTTTCAAGAGACAAGAGACGGGGACTAGTTCAACGACTGATCAATCCCTTGACTATTTTTTTTCCATTATGCTTAAACAATAGTGTACCAAAACAATGTTTATAGAATTCACAAGCATTCCATGCTAAGAAGTTCAAATGGAAGAGTTAATAAGTTCCCGTCCTCTTCAATCTTAAAAATTCCCCTGTCAAAATTGACCCAGAATCCGGGTACCAGGGAACTTCACATGTATCTGGATCATCAGGTAGACCCGGAAACTGGTGGAATGTGGGCTTCTGGTCCGCATTTGTGTCAATTTGACCCCTTTCTGTATAATTTTCATATATATTCCGGGTCATACTGACCTATGGGTCAAGCCCAATGGGACCTGGGGCCGATTTCACAAAGAGTTAAGACTGATCGTAACTGCAAATCCATCGCAGTTGCTTAGCAAAGGGTGATGTCGCAATGGAAATCACTATGGTAATACTGATAGATCATCTTATGATGAACCTTAGTGCTACGTGAAATCGACCCCAGGATCCGTGTCAATTCTCAGTCCTAGAGTGTAGTTTTCGACAACCACCCCATCATACAACCAAACCAATCCCAAAGAAACTTCATTAAAACAATGAGAACAATCATTAAGTCGGGGATTTAACCCACACTTATATCAAGCTTATTTTGATTGCAGCAATCAAAATAATTAACTGTGATTTTTAGGGTCTTCACAAATATTTTGTCTGGCATTATTTCAGATGGAAATATTTCTCTTTAGAATTGGTATTGGTAAGCTTCCGTATTAAAACTAACAATTGTTTTTATTAAGTATATCATACTGTACTTGAACTAGTCAAGTACATTTCCCTCTTTATTTATGAGTAAAATGCAAGCAAAAAAAGTCATAACTCTATGAATTGCAAGACATAGGTAAAGTAAATTCACCTCTTTGGGTATGTGTAAAACCCAGCTACAATAGTAATGAATTGCACAAGGCATAGGTCAACAATCACCTCTTCTTTGTATGTTAAATCCACCAAGAAAAACCATAAATGTATGAAATACAAGGCATAGCTAGGTAAAGTATATATTCACCTCTTTATATATCCCACATGTAAAGTCCAACAGGAAAACAAAATATGGATGAGGCATAATTTATTAACTTTAAACATGACCCATTGAAACTATTCACAGAGAGGTAGCCACGAGTGCCTTCCTGTACGATGTAAATACAAATCAAACAGTAACAAACAAAACAAGCGAATTGAATGCAACAGGCTCAAATTTTACCTTTGTTCTAAAGTTTTCGGGATCCAAAGTTAATTATTAATATAAACTTTAACAAACAAAATTCTGCTGAAGAAAGAAATTCCAGCTGTTTACAAATATCATCCACCATTCAGATTTGAGCAAATTGGCCTTTAAAATTACTTTAGCCAGGCACTTATATTGTGTACTGTCATTTTATTAAGGCACACTTGAGTATAAACAGATAATACATTGATGAACAAACCTTGTACTGTGTACTTGTAAGGTCAAGGCAGTTTTACTTTAATAAAGGATTTGACAATGAGTGAAATGTAAATCTGTACTGGAACATTTCAAGGGGTACCAAGGCGATGGGGGTAATGCGCCCTATTTTTGACCGCGTGAGGGCGCTCTCAAAAAATGTTCTATCACTTCCGTTCGCTCGTCCCCAGCGCCTTGCCTTAAAACCAAAGGCGCTGGGATGGGCAAACGTATCAAGCACGCTCATTGGT
>JAUELU010000085.1:5235328-5246452 GCA_032357145.1 Evasterias troschelii | reverse complement strand
CTTTCTGTTTGTTTTACTGCGCCTTGAGCACCCAGCAGGGTGGATATGTGCGCATTACAAGTCCCTTTTATTATTTTTATTATTTATTATTTTTTGCCCATGGAAAAATCAGAAATAATAAAGTCTATTAAAGTTTACTCAACATGTCTATGTAGGTCAGCCCTTGTGCTCAATAAAATTGTCCTAATTTTTTCCACGGACCAAATATCATGCTTGGACAAGAGGTCAGTAAGTAGCAGTGGAAACAAGAAAACAGGACTTGAACCAGCCTCCCAGCACTTGGCAAGCTTGGTTTTTGATCTAGTACTTAAGACATCTCTAAAATGCAGAGGTCATGGGTTTGAACCGCACCTAAGCTGCCAGTAAAATATTTTTTTATGCAGGGTTCACAAATCAACAAGCATACAGTACTAACCACACACTTGTGTAAGGTAAAAACTAAAATGAGAGAATACCAATTAAATATATTGACTGCACTCAATCAGGTGACATTTAAAATTAAAAGGCAGTACCTACCATTTGTTGCAGTCTTCCCAAAACTCCTGTCCATTGGTGTAGATCTTATCCTCAACATAACACTTAATTGAAGGGTCAAGGTTCACTGGCGACAAATTAATAGATACATAAATGATAGAAACATAACAGGGCATTTTTTTCAAACCACACGCAAACACCCATGAAATAGAACAGCATTACTTGCACCAGCATTACATGCAGCGATGTTGTACATACTTCATGGCGTGTCAACATAGTGGTTAAGAGCACCGAACTCAAGCTCTGGTGTTCCTTGTCAGCAGAGAGTGGGTTCGAGTACTGGTCTTGACACTTCACCAACATACTTTACCATAATTGCTTTGATGGGAGATTAGGCAGTACGTCCAATGTACTAAGATTGGTAGTGCACGTAAAAGAACCCAGAACACTTATCGTGGAAGAGCATGATGAGTAGAAGTTAACCCAGGTATTTTTTATTCACATAGCAAACACCCTTGTTAACAGGTTTCCTCAGGCTTGCGAGTTACAGCGAGTAAGTTCACTTATGAGGCATCCTTGGTTTCATTACCAGAAATACATATTAATAATTTTGTTAGAACTAAAATGTCTTCAGATTTTGAAAATATTTGAATGGCCCTCAATTTGTACTCAAAAGAGATTCTTACCATCAGGTTTGGGCTGCATTGCTACAGCAGTCAGACATTCATCTTCAGAACATGCAAGGAATCCATTGTAGCACGTGCTGCTCAGCAAATGAAAAAACAACATTATCTCAAACTGATCTTTACAATTTATTTATCTTTTTCTTTCATGAGAGATCACCTGACATCACAAGGACAGGCAGCCACTTCAAGGTGACCTAAATCAACTGTCAACAGGGGCACATTGCCACCTACTTCTGGGGCTTAAACAGGGTTACCCTCTTTACAGTCCGTATAGGGCATGGCAATCATCTCAGACATTATTATTTTAAAATAAATAAATGTAAAAAAAAACACATAAAAGGGACAGTCACCGGTATATTTTCAGCTGATTCATTATTTATCAATAACACTATGTTTATACGGCATGTGGACAAGGTGGTATGGCACACACCCTTAAATGTACACAAGTTTACACATCACTTTTATTGCAACAACTATTTATACCACTGCTTGTCTTTTTTAGTTATATTCCACTGGAAGACTGGATAGCGAAATTGGGATGGGGTAGCAATTAGCCATTCCAATGAAATATGCTTGTTACACTCAGTCATGCATACAGAAACTATTGGTTGGCAAATACCACAGAGATGTGCACATGGGCAGGACACACAAATGCATTTGCATCACGACACAATCAAGGTTCTATTGTTTAGTACAGTACAATGGTCCCTTACCAGGTATTGCATTCAACATCTGAAGATTCTTCATTGGGGATCTCTAATCCATTCAAATAGCAGCTAGCTGTGGGTTTGAATCAGTACAGAGTCACATTAAGAAATGGCAAAATGAACAACAACCAAATGATCAAGTTGACTTTGTAAGATTCATAATGGTATACAATCTATCGGGAAATAATAATAAGAAAAATGACAGTATACAAATATTGACTGCTTGAAGCGTTTTGGTTAAAACTATAACTCCAGAGGTGGTCCTCGGTGTGAAGCCTCGGAAAAATAACCAGCTCCATGGATCAACGAGGAAGTACATGTAGACCTCTAGGTACCAAGTAGCTGTTGTTGCTATGGATATAGAGCCCTGGTCGCTACAGGTAAAGTACATTGGTTGTCATGGGTATAGACCATTGGTTGCTAGGGGTATAGCGCATTGTGTTCACGCAGTGTTCAGTACAAAATAAGAGATATTATATCACGCACTCCACAGCCATGATATCAAACATGGTCATACTCAACTGACTATCAATCAAATGACTTTAAATGAACAACATACTCAGTCAAAACAAAATACTGTTAACAAGTGGTGAAGGCATCTATACAGTACACAGTTAACCCTCCTACTGCCCATCCATTCGCATTCATCCATTATGGTTTTGAAAGATTGGTGCACTATGCAAGCATGTTACCTGATCACACCTGATATATGCATCTACACAGAACACAGATAGTTATGTGCACTTGCTGAGCATAGTTGGAGTTCTACCATACACAGTTCGTGAATTTCAATGGTTGTAAAGAGTTGATTAACTTGCTGGAAAATGTCAGCAATGGTAGAAGACATAATGTCAGTAACTTACTTGGATTGCAAAGTTTCCTGAAGCAATTTGTGGCATTGTTTCCAAGACAGGAACTGTCAAAAACAAAAACAAATGTTAAATAAGTAAATATTAATACACAAATTCAGACAAATAGAAAAAGACATACTCAGACATACTTTTCAATATAATGTGTAGAAAAGAAAATAGAGTTTAAATTGGACTAAATGGGACCTGCTGAGGAGCAATATCCATCTGCTTTTATATTTGTTCATATTGTTTTTTCTTGAAGATTCAAAAGTCAAAAAGCACTCAGCCAACATTTTAATTGTCATACTTTATTGACCCAACATATACATGAAATAACAAACCTATAAAAGTCTGAGCTCAATTGGTCATGGAGTCATGAGAAAATAGTAAAATACCCCCATAATCACTGTTTTTAAACATTGTTTTGGACAATGAGATCAACACTAACTATTTAACTCATTTATAAAAAAAACTGTCACATTTCAAGCCAGAATATTTCAAGTTTCCCACCATGATTATTTTTATGCCATGTAAATTATGCACAAATCTGCGAGTATTTATATTTTCAATCTGACAAATATTCTGCACACCTTTTATAGAGTTCGCTTTTCTTAAGTTCAATGGTTTTCTTGGTGCTACCTTGAATTGTTACACCTGTCATTAAGCAGCAGGCTGGTTATCAACATGCATGTATCCTTTTTTAGTTTCCAATTTAATTAATTTACTCATAGTTTTCTTTCATTTTAATCACTGTGCTAATGATATTATCTTCTTTTTATAATGTTGTAAATTAAAACCTATCTACAAACAATGTCTCAACTGTAAGTAAATTTAGTTGGTTAAATCGACAAACCATTCAAATTCTATAAGTCTCCAATAGTATTATTATTATGGTTGAAAATATTTCATAAATAAACAAAAATTTTCCTTGAGGAATATACTATTTGAAAGTTTAATCTGAATCGTTCATTAACGAATGAATACTCAAATTTGATGAATGTATCTTTCTCTAACATGATTTTACGTTTACGTTTAACTTTGCATAGTAACCCTTAATCTTGAGTGAAGAGCCAGCTGGGCGAGCTAGCTTGTCATTTTCACAAGCTTTTTTACTTGTCCTCATTTTCAGCTTTTCTCGTAACACTGTCATTTGTATGGGATTTGAGTTTGATACCATGAAAATTCTAAGCAGGCAGTGATTATACACATAGCTTTGGGAAACAATTGGTCTGGACATCATTTTGACTGGTCCTCAAAAGTTATAACTGGCATTTGGAACTCTCTCAACTCTTAAACATAGAGACTGATTGTGTTGAATAACTTACCACATGTTGCATTCGTCATAGAAAGTCTCTCCATTGGTGTATTCCTTCTTATTGTACACACATCCATCAATGCGGGCCACTGAAACACAGTAGTTCATGAATAACAATAAATTAGTATTTGTCATTTGGACATTTTACCCTCAACTTGGCCCAAGGAATTTCTGATTTGGAGGGTTGTTGGTTTTGTTTTAACAAGTTGTTGTTTTCGCTATTGACTAGAAATGTTTAGTTTATGGATTTCATTTGTACCACTGAAATCTGTAAGTAAAGAGTGTTATTGAAGGTCTGCAGCTGGTTGGTAATTTGTGAAGGCCTAGGAGCTATTGCACAAAGCAGTAAGATTCATCTTAAGATGAGTCGTCAGGCAATTAAGATCACTTAGCAGCTAAGATCATTTTTAGCTCTTTGTGAAATCAAGCTCAGGGCTCTGCTTATAAACAGAAATTTTAACTAGTTTCTTTTTAGGGTCAATCAAAATCTCATCGTGTATAAACACATCAAACTTTTGGACTCTAATGAAATTGCTAAGCCTAAGCTCAACTTAACTCTTTCGCTACGGCGAGCCGCTCACAGCGGCTCACGGAAATGTCCCGTTCCCTACGGAAAGCCGCTCACAGCGGCTCGCTGACGTCAGTGTAGATAATTTAATTACGTAATTTAATTACGTACAAACGCGCGAAATTCAAAAATTAAATTCCGGAGCGAAAGAGTTAAGGCCATTAAAGGCCATGTCACAAGGGGAAATTGTTTTGCAGCACATGTGAATGCATGTTCTTATTGGAGATAGCCTGCAGCTGGCTGCCTTTAAATTGGCTCATAAAACAAGGCCTTAAGATTCATCTTAAGATGAGTTCTCAACAGTGCCTTAGTGATTTGTATTGTGACGTCACACTTTGCTTAGCAATTACGAGAGATACACATCCTAAGAACAAAGCTCTTTGTGATATAAATCCCAGTCCTCACAAGTATGGTGAGGAGATCATCTAAATCAAGCAGTATTTGATTTTTTATAAGCTTGTGATTTAATACAGATTTGAAGATTCACCTTCACTGGCTACACTTCCATCTTTGGCCATGGAATACCAGTCAAACACAAAGACAGAAAAATGCACAGAAAAGTGTCACAATTTGAAAATCTTGTGATGATCTATCCACAGGTTGGGGTGCATTTTCACAGCTGTAACCAATAATTGTAACCAACAACTGAGCCAGCGATTTAACCAATGGCCAATTCAACCGAAACAGTCACTGGTTATAACTGTGAAAACTAACCCTTGTTTTCATGAGAATTCTTTGTTACTACATCGAGGAAACCAAGCAATGAAAACTAACTCACTTGTCTTAATGTATGGATCACATGTGTTGGTATCACATTGCCAGACTCCACCAAAGCAGGTGCTGAAATAGGAAAAGCATAAACAGATGAAATATAATGAACTAAAAATATTTGTTGAAAATAATTATGATATATTTGCTAATAAAATAGTAGTGCTAAAGATTGGCATTTTCAGCTGATTTGAACTGATAGTTTGGATTTGAATTTTAAATAGCTAGCTTTATAGATTATGGACATTGCAAGCTTTCATATCAGGTATTGCATGAAAAAATCCTTCCAATGATAAGACTAAGTTGATTAACAACTCAAAATGAGTTGGGGGCGGGGGGCCAACAAGATATGGCCGAGATTGTAGGGATTATACGTAGTTGGCAATGAACAAGTCTTTAACAAAAAGCATTGCATTTTGGCTGGTGACCCAACTCTGATGAATTTTGTAACTTTTTTGTTGCTGAAGCTGCATACTCCTCAAAAGTTGATTGAAGGTATGACTTAAGGGAGGGTACACCTTTGGTAATTTCTATACTCCAAAAACTAATAACCATAAAAACTTAATTGCTCGCAAGCACTGGAGAGCGGTTCATACTATAAAACATTGTTAATAATGACACCCTTTCAAGAAATTAAGGTTTAGAGAAAGAAGTCATTTTTCACCACAACATTTGAATCTGGGAAACACTTCAGGCATGAAGCCTTTCGCAGGCCTCTGAAAACACAATTCTATGCAACAAGGGTGTTTTTTCTTTCATTATTTTGTCACAAATTTGATGACTTATTGAGTAAAAATGTTCACATGTTCGTTATTGTATGCATATGTTGCAATACACCAAGAGAGAATAATGATCTTTGACATTTACCAAAAGTATACCCTTCCTTTAAGACCCAATGAACAAGGTAAAGTCATTGTTAGGTACTTAACGGTTATTAGGGTAAGGGTGTTTTGTTTTTTTACAATTCCACCAGAATGTCTCCTGAAGGTATCATGTGTTTGGGAGAGACATTAATGACGCTGGCTGAATCTTTTTCCCATTGGATAAACTCTTACCATCTGTTGCATTCTTGTTTGATGGTATCTTGTGAATGATACGGAGATCCCTCATAATAGCAGTGGCCTGGACAATGACAATCATTCCAACAAAAATACAATAAGGACATCTTGTCTTTAGCAGCACTTTAAAAACATCAAGTCTACTTAAAGTTGTAAATTTACAGTAAGGAACCTTTCTTCCCCAAATTAGTTGACAAACATAGTCTTTGTTTATCTGGTCTTAACAAAGTTGATAAGTACTGAATGTCTAAAAGAAGAACAGAATCGAATTGGAATCATGATACAAATGTAAACGTTTAGAAATCAACAGTGTAGAAGCTTGCCTGCCAGGCAGTGCCATGGAATGCAAAAGGTTAATATTTTTGTGAACAAGATGACAACCAAAGTTGCATCACATCTGGGGTTTTTTAGGGGTGGTGGGGGTAGAAGTGATTGGCTTACCTGGGATACAGTAGTTGTTTTGACAAATCACAATGCCAGTAGGTTCACAGGTACTGGTGAAAAATTAAAACACATTTGAAATTTGTTAACAAGATTTCATAAAAGTTACTTTTTAAAGAAAATCACACAGCCTTTCCCATCCAGAAAACAGAGTAGCAATTTTAAAAAGCATCGCAAAAATTTAGAATAATCTTTTTTAAAGCATGAGTACGTAAAAACTCATGAAATGTAACCTCAAAACATACAAGTTTGGGAGGTCTGTTATTCTTCACTGAGTACATATACTAACAACAATGTGAATGGTACTTTGCAACAATGTCATCAAGTTGGCTCATAATAACTGGCTGTTAGACAATTATTCCACCACTCATGCGATCACTGCAACATCAGGGCACAAGACTGCAGTAGTAATCAGACATTACTAAATTTGACAGGTTGTCTGAGATCTAGGTACTAAGCTTCTATTTTTAGCATTAGTAAGGAGTGCTATTAAATCTTTTTGGGGATGAATTGTTCCTCTTAGGACCAAGTTGGGATAAAGTAGAGTCTTTAATTTAATTCAATTCACTAAAACATTAGTGTTCCTGCTTGGGAACTTTCTTTGGCCTTTTACAAAAAAACACGGACATCACACATCAAACAATGCATATTAAAAAAATATAAAAATAACTTCTCGATTGAGATTTCAAATAGAAGACAAGCGGAACACACTGTTAAAAATGTAAAGACTACTTTATTTCAACCCAAGTTCTTCTCAGAACCGACATTTCTCCAGGAAAAAAACATTAAAATGACACGACTGATTTCCATAAACCTACTCATCTATTACTTAATTACCCATTCTGAGCAGTTCCCTTCAGCGATATATTAGAAAAAAATGGCTCCCTGAAAAATTAAACCACATACCACTTGTTGCACTCGTCATAGTAGGACTCTTTCACTCTCATGGTTTTGCCGGTATCCAACTGACATACAGATACAGTCTCTAAAAATTAGAAACAAAAATTTGTTTGTTGTTTAAAAGTCTTTCAAATTGACTTGCTGACTAAGATCCAAATGTCACCCCATCCCACAAACTGCCTCTGATGAGTTTTGGATTGCCAGGCCCTGAAACATTACATGTGTTTTGCTTTTGTTTGTCAGACTTTTTAGTTTACTTTCTTGCCTTTTATTTGTGTCCTGTCTGTCAATAGCTAAGGGTACAAAAAGCTATGCTTCACCTAATCCTAAATGTTGTCTAATGATCCCTCACACCTGTCATAACTGCAATTTTCATCAAAACTTGTTCTAAATTAATGATTTTGTTGTGCCACAGTATTCCATGTACTTTATCGAATATGACACCATGAAATGATTGGGATGAAATATTGCACAAACCTTCCGCAGTGACCAGCTCAGTGTCACAGTTTAGCTTAAGCTGGCAGTCCCACTGTCCTCCAAGACATGAGCTGAAAGGAAAAATATAGATCAAACTTAGTCATTTGAAATATTATTGGTTCAATAGTTGGTGTGATGGGTGGCTAGTGCATAAAACGCTCACCTCTCACCACTGTGACTAGGACCATAATGTGAGTGGCTCTCTCCTGTGCCTAGAGGGCATTTTTGGAGGCCCTCTTTTTTACCTCCCTCTGAATATCAAACACTTTCGATTTCTGGCTGTGCTCTGTGGTAATATTTGAGTTGATGTGACTGGCTGCTTAAAGCCACCTCTAGATGCCTGGAGCTCGATTAGGTTGTTATTATTATTTTAAAAAAAAACATTTATTAAGCGCATTTCCAAAAAGACCAATGCGCTTTACAATAAAAAATGCACACAACATGAAACCACACAATTAAATCAAAACAACGATAAGTTTTAAAAGAAACAGGACAACATTACAAGAACAATTTAGTTTTAAAAAAATAAATAAATAAAATAAATAAATTAATTAAAAAAATAAATAAATAAAACAAATTAAATAAAAAAAATAATAAAATAAGAAAGGTTGTAGCTGCATCATTCCCAATGCAGCTTCTCAGCTGTGAGGAGAGATGATGAGCCGTCCAAATTATTGTTATTATAATTTATTATCTACCAGTCAATTTTCTAACCACTTGATGCCATTCAAATGAGGGGGCTGGGGAACATTTCAGGAACTCAATAATAAGACAACTAACTTGGAACAACCATAATGGTTTCCTGCCATCAACAATCCAGTAAAACCATACTGAGGCTGAAAAGACAAACAGTCTGACCCCTTCATATGCAATGAGATTAACTATTATTTGCCAGTGCATAGACAGGGAACCTGACACTAGGATTGCTAACTCACCAGATCTCACAGCCTCGGTTGTACTCGGTAGCAACCTCACCCAAGTGATAACAGATACCTGTGAAAATTGCAGAAAAAGTACAACATTGGTAACTTTAAAAAAACAGAGAATGAGATGTTGGTAAAAGCAAAGTATGAGTCAAAGACAAATGTTTAAAATCATATATATTCATTAAAGTTTGATCATACACCGATGTGTTTTAAGCTCTGTGTACTCAGTAACCTCTAGAAAGAGTCCCATGAAGAAAATCCTGATGCAAATTTAGCATCTATTAATATTATTGCGTTACTCACTGCTACAAGATATGATACAAACTGCCTCTAGATACCGGGCAATCTTGGTAGTCTAGTGGTAAGACATCTGCTCTAGAATGAGCAATTAAACCTGTGAATTTTCTTTTTACAGGACTCTAGAAACTACAGACATGATAGAGTATAAAGTACTATACACACATTGGTACTTGGGTACATCTAATGGCACAGCTATTTTTTTAAAAGAGGAACAAATAGTTTGAAATAAAGGTTCGTAAGTTTTGATCAGAGAGCACACTTCTTATAAACCTTATAATATTAAGTAATACAGCACCAATCCTCCACAGAATGTTTATTGACATACTGTCCAAATCTAGAAAGAAGCATTTGAAGAACCCAAAATTAAATGTTGCTTGTTTCAGTTGCCGCAATCAAAATAAGCTGGATTATAAAAGTGCACAAATTTTCTGAAAACTGAAAATTTTATTTTGTTGTTTTCACTAACCTGTAAATGCTAAATTTGATGACATTTTTTCGCAGGTTGGATGAATGATATGTTTATTGAAAACTACAGAATGGAATTTTAGTTTACTCTACAAAAACAAATGATGTTCATTTGCTTTTACTTTGGACTTTCATATTTCACTTCATGTTCAGTTCATAAGGAAAAAATCACACTTTGAAGCTGGAACATTATTCTAAAAGAAAAGTTAATGGCGCCACAGCAGGAATTTACTTGGATTCCAAAAACTTTTCATTTGTCATATTCATTTGTCATTAACTTTTAAAAATATTAATACAAATTAGAACTCTCTTGGAAAGTTGGAGACTTATTTCCAAACCAAATGTACAAGAATCTAAAGTCATGCCCAAGTTGGTGTATGTGACTGTGGCTGCGGCTGTGGCTGTGGCTAAGAGCAGCCTATGTTCCAATGCATGTTGTCTTGGTGATCCAGCCGTAGCCACCAATTCAGACACAGCCTAAACCTCCACGAATAATAGATTGACACCATCTCTCCCCAATGTAAAATATATAAATAATACACACTGATTCAAATCTATACCAAAAATGCACCAGACTATTTTCCCTCCAAGCCTCACTTTAGTTACACTGATTTAAATGGGAGAGATACAAGATGGATGGCCCATGAGAAAGGTCTGTTGAGTTAAAATGACAGATTCAGACAACCAGAGTGAAATAGCTAGGGCATTTTCTCACCTGGCAGGCAAAGTCTTCTTGTGCATCCAGCGATGTTGTTTCCAATGCATAAGCTACAAAAACAAGGTATTTAATTGAAATTTATTTGAGTGGAGAACAAAATTATTGTACTTGATAACTAATAATAAACATACTTTGTAATGTCTTAAGTCCTTCCACACTTGACAAATTTCACAGTAGATTACTGGAAAATTTGATTGAACTTTTCATAAGTTAATTAAGACAATCCCTGGGGTAAGCATACGGAGTGCTCATTCTTCCCAGGAAAATTTAACAGGAGTTTCCCGGGTTTTATTTCCTTGGAGTTGGTTCTGTGATGTCCAAAGGGCTGATAAGGTGTTTCAACCAAAAGATTCCTAAAGATTAAGAACATTATTTTAAACATAGACGAATAACTTTATAGTCTTCTCACCAAATATGGTCAGGTGCCTCAAATCGCTAATCTGTGTTAGCCACTTTGTGGGCTTATTAGT
>JAUELU010000085.1:5203380-5235228 GCA_032357145.1 Evasterias troschelii | reverse complement strand
ACTTTGCATGTTTACTGGTAAGCAACTTTGCATGTTTACTGGTAAGCAACTTTGTGTATTCACCAGTAAGCAACCTAATATGTTTCCTAGTCAGCAACTTTTTGTGTTTCCTTGTTAGCAACTATGTCGGCACATCTACACGTTGAAACTGAGGACTTTAACAAAAGGGATCCAGGTGTTTTGACAAAGTGCATGAGGATGTCCTCACTTCACATCCGTGTACATGTGGAAGTTGCAAACAAAATAAGTTTTTGATTTACCAGATTGTCAAACATGTTAACTAATAAGAATTTACTTTATGTGCCAGTTACAGCTGAACATGATTCATAAAGTAAATAGCCATTTCACAAACAAACAAGTAGAGGTGGCTTTGAGGGGGGGGGGGGGAGATGGGCTCTATGAGTAGCAATCGTCTGCTGTATAAGTTTCACACCCTATGCTTGACATTAAACCTACCATGAGTTGCAGTCCTCATAGAAACGATCGTCTCTGTGGTACTCTACATCCCGAGAGATGCAGCCATCAATAACGGTGGAAGGACTTGGGGAAGTCCTCACAACTACAATCACACGATGAAAAATTGTTGTATATTAGTGTTACAATTTTTCATGGAGTTTTCTTTCTGTGTAATTAAATTGAGACGAGTGTGTTGAGTAGAAAGGTACAGCATTGATTCAATCAATTTGAATATATTTGTTATTAGTCATCATGTTTATTTTAAAGAGAAAGGGAGATGACCAATTGAATTTTGTGATGTACTTAGTTTCAAAAAGATAGAGTCCTCATGTGAGTGGGAAAAACTACAAGTCCCTAATCTTACATTAAATTGCCATTGTATTTGATACCCTTCCAGTGCAAAATTTGTCAATATCCAAAACATTTGATGACATCATTCTGAGAAAAACGGGTCAGTACATTTTTGTACTGAAAAGTTCAGTTTTGAACCAACAGTGCGAAGTTAGAAACATGATGTCATTGGATTTCAACTACTTATGAATCTTAACATTCAAAGGAGGAGTTGTTTGTCAGTCAAAATGGCTCTTTTGATTAAATGTTATTGAAAGTCAGATAAACCAAAACATCCCAATCTCACTAGAGTGGGTGCATGGGCAATGTCTGCAAAGGGTTGTGGTTACACCAAATTAAACACAAAGTAAGCCAACCCAATTGTTTTACTTACTAACGCGATCCTCCATTGGCATAGTGAGATGGTCACAGTTTGGCAGAATGGCGCCAGACATCCGCTCAACGCACACACAGACCTCTTCAATATTACCCTCCTGGTTCTGGATCAAATGGCACTGTTTTGGTTTGTAGTGGCCGTCAGGGGTGCACACGGGTCGCTTGTTCTCCAGACGCTCAACGAAACTGAGGCGGTTGTACTGTGTGAGTTTACGCTCACAGGTCAAGGGACGATTGTCCAAACGGAAACCTGTGGAAGAGGAAGGACGAAAAGAATGTATTGTCGGGTCAGTGCTAAAATGTTGTATCTCGATTGTGCAACAACGTAATATCTTGCACGAAAAAATGTGGAAAAAATTAATATCTCAGTGCCTGTTGGTTTTGTGTGTAAATCCAGATAATTTACAGCGAGGCTTGAAGCACACATTCTTACACAACAGAAACCTTTTGTTCAAATATAAATTTAAAAGACTCTATTATCAACTTAAAGATATTGTTTTACAGCAAAATAACAATAACAAGATTACTATTAAATGAATTAACTTTGAAAAATTTATGGAATCGGCATTTAAGAGCTCTTGAAGCGCAGTATCATGGAAAGATCTAATCTTTAATCTGTCCAACCATTGTAAGCTTGGGTATGATGGACAAAACTACAGCTTCTTAACAGATGGTCTTTGTCCACAGTCTTGTGTGCTTTTTGGTGTGTAACCTTGGTCAACTAAAGTTGCCAATGGTAAGGAAGAGGGGGTATTAATGCACTAGCCAATAAGACCCCATGACTAGGCAACCAAAAGTCCAACAAAAGTCCGATATATTTAAATTCAACTTTTCTTTGTTCCCCGCAAAAATGCAATTAAAATTTACCCAGTCAGTTTCCCTTGTGGTTTATAACTTGACACAATTTGAACTAAAAAGTCACATCTGCTTAAGGTGATCCCTCTGCTGCCTCTTCCCAGGTTGTATCGTAAACTTGGGTGTGATCCCTGGCTACACGGCAGCTAATGGTTTTATGGCTTCTACATGTAACTGGCACCCCCGAACAAACATATGGAACAAAATAGGGAGATCTTTAGGGCTAGTTAGCTGAGTTGGTAAAGCGCCAAAACATTAATCCGGAGGTTGCAGGTTCAAATCTCTTTCTAGTAACTTTTTCTTTATTCCCCCGAAGTTGTATTTAAATCCAATTACAAACTGTAGAAACACACTAAACCTTGCCATTTGGCTTTCGGCAGTTGGTTTTTGGAAACTTACTCAAATGGCCGCACATACTCTCGCATTCCTCCTGAGACTCAAACTGGTTCTCATTGCCGCGGCAACCACCATAGACGAACATGGTGCACTTGTTGAGGAGGGTGCTGAAGGTCCAACGGACAAAGTGAGCCTTGCATGGTCCTCTTACTGTTGGCTTCTTACAAACTGTGAATCAACACAACCAATAAAGTGAAGGTCTTACTTTCTTTCTCTATTCTAAAGACAACAACAAACTTTTCAGACGTACCAATTGACCTAGTTCACATGACGTCATCACAGTATAAATCAAGCTGCACCATTTTGGGAATCACATTCTCCGTGCAGTGTGCATTTTGCTAACGCACATGGTTGGTGTGCATCATATCTTCACGTGCTTTTTGACTTCCAAAATGGCACACCGAGGCAGACAGTGGTTGTGTGTGACTGTGTTGTGAATGGTCAGTAGGTTCATGAACTGTTCCTCCATTCAGGAGTCAGGTTTCTAGTGTGGAATTCACTTTCTAAGCGACTTGAGTGCACCCTATCTTTACATGCAAAATGGAAGATTATTGGCGGAGAGTAGCTGCAAGTGAGGTCAGTGCAAGAGGTCAATCGTTTCAAAAGATAAATGCTTAACTTGCTTTTAATCATTAATAACACCTCCTGTAAATAGCAGAAGTGAGAATCATTGCTGAGGAAAAAAGTCTGAAACAGCATTTCCATTTCCATTTGTTAGTAAGCCCTTGGGGTTTAGACTTCACAGAGATCTTAGGAACAGTGTCCTTAGCACTAGAAAAATACATCAACGGCAAAGTTTCTTTGTATGTGGACAAAAAACAGCTGATTTTCTTCACCAGGCTGACCCCCCAAAAAAAAGAATTCTGACAAAAGTCTGAAATTTCACATTCCTTAAAAGAGTTTCATCAAGTCCGTGGAACTAATTAATAATGTTTTTTTCTTCTTGGCAAGACCACAATGTTAAGATGGTCTATAACATGTTTTTCAACTGACAGTACGTTCCCAATGTGATGTCCAAACTCATCGATATTGTGGTTACCACATAATAATAATAAATGCAAAAAAGATGTCAATCTGAGCAACTATTGTTTGAACAGATACATTACACTGGTTCTTACCTTCTGCAAGTTGAGTTGTCACTTGCTGAAGAGATTCTGAAGAGCAAACGGAACAGCAGTAAATGAATCAAGTACATAACTTGACAACTTAATGGTTTAAAGGAATGAAGTCTTCACAACAAGTTTTTGCATCAGCCATGTTTCTCTAACTTTAATGTATTGGATTTGTACTGATATTTTGTTAGATTTTCTGGATGTTAACTCTTTACAGACCATTCATTTCTGTATAACCATTTGCATATGCCCAGATATTGCTAAACTTTTTCATTTATTTGACTCGGTTATTTCCTGGAAAAATGTCAGGAATATCATTAAGAAACAGAAATATGTGGGTTTGTTAAAGTATTGTAGATTCTTTGTTGTTAACATGGGAAACATTGTACAATGTCAATTTAGTACCTTTTCTTTGGACCTCTTGCTCTTGTTTGGGCTGAAGTAGGTCAAATCTTGCAGCCCTTTGCAGCCTCTATGGTCAATTCAGTACAAGCCGCATGTGGTCGCTATGGTCTCTAAATAGTCAATTTATCTTTATGGGGGTTTTTGTTTAGTTATTTTCTTCTTCTTTTTGGGGGGGAGGCGGTCTTCATTCCAACCCTTTTCAAATATAATTTTTTTATGTTAGTAAATGTAAAACTTTTGTAATTTGGCCTTTGTGCTGTGAATAAACCTGAGATTAAATCATATTAATAACAATTTATCTGTCTTCTGAGGATCCAAGATGCTCTCTCTGTGATCATGTGACCTCTGTGTTGCGTAGTTACAACTCAACATCTGAGATTTCTGACTGTATGAACAGTGACATTGTGGCACTGCAAAATGTAAGGAGCTGTGTTCGGTCTTAAGATATCGGTTCAGGATTGAAAGTTAAAGGTTCAGGATTGTGAAAGATTATTTTCACAATCACAAATAGTAACTTTGTGTTATTGTGTTTAACTTGCGATTAGAAATTGATGGATTGAAGAGTGAACAAACTTTCATTTTTCAAAATCTCAAATAGTGAGGCAAACTACACAGAACTGTGCTATTGTGTTTAATAGACACAATCAACGACTGCAGTCACGTGACACATAGTGGGTATAAAATGTAAACAAACCGAGCAAGCAAGGCGCAGCGTGAAAGGACAAACATTTGTCTAGCTATGAACAAAATCCATGCACAACTTATCCTCAACAATTTTACCCTCTGTGGATAATCTTTTCCGCAATTTATCCTAGGAATAGTTTTGAGATGGAGATGGAGTTATGAGAAATGAAGGGAACTTTGCTCTTAGCATTTAATAGATTGTGCATGGCTCATGCATGTACACCTCAAAAGGGTACAATTTTGTTTCCTTCACATGTTAATGCAGAGAAAGTGGGAGCCAAGTGTTCCTCAAAATGGTTGAGATTTGCACGGTCTATTGCTACTAGAATCCCAGGGATTAATTATAGTATGTCGAATTTGTTTCTTTCTTTTTTGTCCTCTATCTGCTTACCGTTTCTCAAGTGCCAGCAGTAAGGTGTTCCCTTGACAATGGGGAGTACAGTATCAGGCAGGACATCTCCATACGACAGCATGCAGTAGCACACGCCTGTGGTTGCATTGCATTGCAGTGGTGTGTAGGTGCCGCTTGGCTCACATGTTGGCACGACAGCTCCCTTGACACGGCTAGTCAGCTCCTGCTGCTTGGTGCAGTTGGGGTGGTGGTGCACTACAGGTTGGAGAGTTTTATTATTTGATGTAAAACAGATCTTACAGCCACGTTACACATTCTTAGTCGCGAAAACACTTGAGGATGACTTTTAAACAAAAAAGTATTTCCAAGTAAGAATTCAACTTTTTGCAGTTTGACACAACAAGTTGATAACAAATAAGATGAAGACTAGTTAGACAAATGCAAAATTAAAGTTCTACAAATTATTCTGTGACATGTTTTCATGAATTATTTTCAAAGCTACAATACTGAAGATTATTGACCATGTTTACAACAGAAAAATGATGGTTATGTTTTCAGAATTCAAAATCAGTTTCAGTTTATAGTAGAGCAACATGTGCTGAAGTAGACACCTCAATTTGGAAAGAAAAGAAAGAAGGCACCACATCTCTTTTTCAAGCAACCGGATAATTTGCGCCCACCCTACAATTTCTTACAATTCAAATTTCCTCAGTGATCTGATTCAGAAGTAACACCAAACTAACAAATCTTTCAAAACTATTAAAGAAAGCACGGATTGATGATGTTAGTAAGACAAATTACTAACATTGATCAATCTGGATAATGGTATGGAACACACCACAGATACTCAGCTACAATGACCACAGATAGAAGAAAGAAATCTGGGATTTGTTTCCCTGCAGGACTCGGAGAGCTCCGAGGATACAGAGCTTATTACACATCAGTTGAGGGTGAAACCAAACCAAACAAAATTATGGTTCTTTATCTCTTTCAGCATAGTCAGGATTTCTTCACTGGAGGCACAGGGGGCATTGGACTTCAGTGGGGGGCCAAGGGGCAATGTTTTCCCCCTTTTTAAGGGTACTACATGTATCTGGATTTTCCTGTGGGGGGCACCTGGGGGCAACTGGAAAGATTGGGGGGAGGGGGTACCCATAGCTGTTAGGGGAGTGTTTATCCCTGTTGCAATTATTACACCAATGGAAATGCCAGGTGGTAGCAGACATACAAGAAAATTTTCAATTTTTTACGCATTTTTGAGCATGTGCTCATTTTCAAGAACATTGGATTTGGCCGAAGTCTCCCATTTCATCTGGTTTTGGGTATTCTGACTAATTTTAATCATCTAAAAATGCTTAAACGACATTTAACAATCGATAACAAACTCCTGCAGCTCAAGTCGGAGAAATCATTTGTACAACTAGATTTCTGATATCTGTGTTCAAATGTAATGTGAGTGACAGTGAAATAGCCCCTTCCATGAACAAAAGATACAAGAAGAAAGTTGAACATACGTCCAGCTGGGAAGAGACTATTGAGAGGAAGTTGTGTGATGGTCTTGGTGGTGCTGGTCTGGGGAATTGTCGACCAATGCTTGGTGATCTGTGTAAACTCAAGGGTAGCTGTAACCAGAGAATAAATAAAAACAGTCTGAATTAAAATATACAGTGGAATATAGTTATTACTAGTGCCCCTAAATGAGGTTTTTGAAAAAATGCATCAGTAACTAGCCACTTCATTAAACAAAAATCACAAATCGAGTCTGCAATTAATTCACAGAAGTCAGCTTACAGGTTTGAACAAAAATAAAAAATAAAAAAGGGAGAGATATGTTTTAATTCAAATACAAAAATGTAAGCACTATTTTGATAAAAACATTTTTGGGAACTATTTTTGTTAAATTTTGAAATTTGGGATTAACTTTGGCAATTGTTACTGGTGTATGTGTAAACACAGATAATATTCTGAAAATATTGGTGAAAAGGTGCTTCATGGTTACATGTTCTTAGTCAATCCAATTCATTAGAACGCTGGCTGTGAACAAGTAAAGAAACTACCAAGACCTGTGACTTACTGTTCCAGTACTTGGTACAATCCATGGTCCCTGTGGTTCCCTCGATCTCAACACCATTCTTATCCACACAGTACACAGCATGGCTCAGAGGTCGGTATTGCATGGTGTTGAATGAGCCATTGTGCAGGCAGGAAGGGTTGAACACACCTGGAACGACCTTTGCAATATGCTGCTGGCGAATGCAGGTTGTGACATCTAATAGTGACAGAAAGGGAAATAGAGCAATTGTCACTGATAGACTAGGGTCTTATTCCTGCAGCTAATAGACTTTCAGAACTAAGAAAACATTTTCTAGTCAGAACTGAACTTTACTTTTTGAAAGTAGAAAGTATGGCACAGTGTTACTGCAAACCAATTGAGAAGAGATAGATAGAAAATTGACATACCTTTTTTAATTTCCAGGGCCCATGTTACTGGCTTGTACTGTTTGCCGACAACGTTGTCTGGCTGGATATCATGGACAAGCTGGGGGTCCCAGCCACCGTGGATTAATGACACAGTCGGTTGAATGGTGATGGTGGTGGTGTTAGTCTTGGTCACAACGTCTGAAGGAAATAACAGACACTCATGAATCAAATAAGAAGATATCCATGGTGATCAATGTGAAAGAAGAATTCAAGCTTTGCATACGTTGCAAGACGTGACTGCTGGAAAATCACAGAGTCACAAGGTGAGAAAACAACCTTACAAAATCTTCCAGATCAAAACAATAATTCAAGCTTTGGTACACAGCAAAACAAGACTGCATGAAAAGTCTTCAAGATCAAATGAGTCAAACCCTAGATAGACATAACAGCCAAAATTTCAGCCCTAAGGCTTTATCAAAGTGCAAAGATTCTGAGGTCAGAAAGAGGCTGAGGGGGAGAGGAGTTTCAACATGATTTACATGCAGACCCCCGGAAGAACACTGGAATCGTAAATGAAAGGGAATCGCTGAATAAACAAGTTTTGGTGGGGTTTTTGTGATCAGCAAACTTGAATAATGTTTTCAATTTAAGATGCAAAAATGCATGAGAATGTCAAGAGACTTGACTTCGAGACTTGGTTTTAAAAAAACCTGCATTGAGGTCATCCCACAGCAGCAGCACCACTGATAACCTTCATTTGACCTCAAAGACAGTAACATGGAATGAGTATTAGCTCTGGTTACTTACCATACAGACTCCTGTAAGTGTTGCAGTCTGGTGTCAGCACACCCCAATGCTTAATGGTCTCTGGTACAGTTGTCCCAGTCACATCCACGCAGAAGCAGAGACCGGTCCCCTCTGGACATTGCTCTGGGGTGAAGCGTCCGTCAGTCTCGCAGGATGGACGGTAGACGGTAGGGACTTGCTCAGAGATCAACTGCTGGAGATGACAACGAGGGGTCTCTGCAAAATAACAATCAGATTCGGAACAAAAAATCTGATTAATGCTTTGCATGGCAGACAAATCTTCTTGTCAGTGTAAAATTATTTGTACCTCAATTCTAAAATAGCACTTAGGTTACACGCAAGTTTGAAATGGTCAAAGCATTTAAGACAGCCTGGATGTACACACAAAACAAGTATGCACTGACATACGATGTTTTTAAATGAAGCATTTTTGTGCGAGAGGTAACTTTTTTGCAAAACAGAGATACATGTACAACATTTCTCCACTGACAAACAAAATGGGATGACAGTTGGCTCATTCTGAAAAGCTATTCAGTTGGTCTTGTGTGTTTTGTAATGAACGTAAAAGAACCCAGTGCACTTATTGCAAAGAGAAGGGGTTCGCCCCGCCGGTGTTCCTGGTTTGATCAGCAGCATTTTGCCCCACAGCCCCTTGTAATTACATTACATGGAAAAAGGTCTCATACTTCAAAAACATAGCTCAACATACCTCGCAGAAAAATATTGAGCGCTTTGATTCACCTCTAGGGGTATGGTAAAAAGCGCTATATAAGAACGGAGTATTATTATTATTATTACTATTTTTACAATAAAGTAAAGTCCCAAATTTGACAAGAATTAGTAGCTACAATACTCTCAATCACTTTGGATCTGTCCTTGACTGTGAAGGTAGAGTAGTAAGTGTGGAATGAGGTGCTAGATACATTTCTGTTTTAGTCCCTAACTTTATATCAGGTTCTTGGTAGTAGGGAAGGGAAGTACCAAGTGTGGAACAAGGTTCTAGTTACTATACTTTTATAGTCACTGACTTGCTATGGATCAGGTCCTTGGTAGGGGAGGGTAAAGTACTAATCATGGAATGAGTACAGGTTACATTTCTGTTTTAGTCCCTAACTTTATATCAGGTTCTTGGTAGTAGGGAAGGGAAGTACCAAGTGTGGAACAAGGTTCTAGTTACTATACTTTTATAGTCACTGACTTGCTATGGATCAGGTCCTTGGTAGGGGAGGGTAAAGTACTAATCATGGAATGAGTACAGGTTACATTTCTGTTTTAGTCACTAACTTTATATCAGGTTCTTGTTAGTAGGGAAGTTAGGTACCAAGTGTTGAATGAGGTTCTGGTTACTATACTGTTTTAGTCACTGTCTTGCCATGGATCAGGTCCTTGGTAGGGGAAGGTAAAGTACTAATCATAGAATGACTACTGGTTACTATACTGTTTCATTCACTTACTTTGGATCATGTCCTTGGTAGGAAAGGTAAAGTACAAGACTCAGAGAGGAGTTCCTGGGACAATAATCTTTCTGTCGCTAATAATATGGCTCAGGCCCCAAATAGGGAAGGTAAAGTACCACATCCTTGAAGGGGCAACACTTACAATACTGTTTCAGTCACTTACTATGGATCAGGTCCTTGATGGGGAAGGTATCCAGATTGTGTGGTGGGTTTCGCTCGTGGTCAACCTGGGCAGTAAAAGGCTTAACTTCACCATGGGTGTCTGAATAAAAAGAGAAAGAATGGTCCATTTGTAAGATACTGTGATAAATGTTAACAAGAGATTGTAAACCTGTGTTCTTTTGAAACAAGGTCGCACCATTAGTTACATTGGTTTTTTTCATAGAAAAAATTTGTAGAAATTGTTAAAAAATCACAAACTACATCCAGATATTATATTTTCAATGAGGGACTATTTGATTTTGTCTTGATAATATTTTCAAGGTGCTCTTTACAATCTGGGCATGATTGAAGTAGCTAATCACAGCCAAAGTGCCATTTCTCAAATACAATCCGTAACTGGTCTCCATCTAATTTTCTTTTTGCGTAGCAGAAAATCAAAAGGCAAATTTTTCTGCTTTAGCAGCTCTATCAAATTGGGCCCTGCTTACATGTGCTAAAGTCCCGGCAGTTGAGTGTTGTGGTCTTGGTGATAGTCCATTGCAGGATGACTCCATTCACATCAACACAGAAGCGGATATTGGTGAGTAGGTTGATCTGGAGGGGTCGGTAACTCCCAGACTCCTCGCAGATTGGCTTGAAGGGAAGTTTGAACAGCTCCGCTTTCTCTCTGTCCTCCTGGCATCTTGTCTTTTGCTCTGGTGTAGAGTATACAAAATAAAATAAATGTTTAACCATTTCACGACATGGTATCGGCCAAATTTGTCTATACTGGCTTACAACGGATTTCTTTTTTACGAAACAACTTTGGAGCTTCCCCACTTTATTGCAGTCAGTCGGACTGCTGATGTGTATATTCACCCAGACATTTCATTTTGTAGCATTAAGCATGCAGCTACCATGCAATGGTTCTTTTCCCGTGTACAAAGAGGGACATAATGTACTGGAATTCATGCTCCTAATCTCCCATGTTCCAGGGGCTATAGTGCCTATAAGCATGGGTGTAAGAAAATACAACAGTCAGATCAATCTTTAGCCCCTGGGTTCAATTTCATAGAGCTACTTATGAAGAATATATCACTTCAAATTTCCCTTGAATCAAAAATACATGTATGAATGATGCCAGTCACACAGATGGTACACATGATTATTTGGCTGGTAATCTTATTCTGGTAAGCACTATTGTTTGTGCTTAGCTTCTTTTAGTGCTGAAGCAGTTCTATGAAATTTGGCCCTGGTGTGATAATTACAGCAGTTTTACAAAGATCAAAATACTATACACTTACCTGTGGGGGTGATTTGATCAGGTCTGTCAACTGGAAATAAAAACAAAAATTGTGTCAAAAATGAGTTTGGGCAGAAGTGACAAGCACTTCTTATTGAGCGGTAATCTGACACACCCTAACAATAACCACTTTTTCTACTCCTTGCAGTTTGACAAATCTAGGACACATAAAACGATTGTACCCAAATGGTTTCCCCTCTGGGCTAAAACAAACCACATCTTCAGTTCTGTATCCGTTTTTTGTTTTTTACAACAGTTTCGCCTCTGGGTTGAAACAAATTACATCTTCACACCCAGTCCTGTATCCCTTTTTATCTTCTTCACAACGGTTTCCCCTCTGGATTGAAACAAACCACATCTTCACACCAAGTCCTGTACCCCTTTTTATCTTCTTCACAACGGTTTCCCCTCTGGGTTGAAATAAACCACATCTTCACACCCAGCCCTGTATCCCTTTTTATCTTCTTCACAACGGTTTCCCCTCTGGGTTGAAACAAACCAACTCCCGACACCCACAAGTACCCTTTTCTTCTCACCTCTAAACTCCTCACAGTTGGGACGCCCTTGAGAGACATGCATGATGGTACCCGGGATAGTTTTGCCCTCTGGGGTGACACAGTAGCAGATTCCAATGTGGATGTCGCATTGCCTGGGTGCAAAGTACCCAGTAAGGAGGCACTTGGGGGTGTTGTACCCAGTAAGACGGGAGCTTTGGTCGCTGGTTGATGTGATGCAGGGGTGGGTCCCTGAAAGTAGATATGATATACCAAACAAATACCAGCCGATTTTAAAAAAAGAGCATTTTAAAGATGTACCAGACTACATTGTTGTAATCAGTATTTTCTTCTAATGTAATGGTATCAATTGTAATTGATGTTCCAATATTCGTCGTTCCTGACGTAAATATTACACATTTAATGCAATTACACTGTTGTTGTGATATTTGACTTACCCATCTGCGTTTCTGGTTCGGGCATGATGTAGTGGCGGTATTCCTCAAATACTGAATACGACAGGGGAAAAAATCACCATTTTCCTCAATATGCCATTTGAATTTAGAAAGGATATATTTTTAAAGAATACTACCACCAAATATAAATTGTAGAACCTCTTCCAACTGAAATAATTTGTCACTTGAAAAGGTTCCCTCCTCAAAACCTAGTTTGAACACTTTTAAGATTCTTCAATTTCCATGAAAAGTTCTTTATTTTTAACATAAAATTATCTTTTCTAAAGAAAGAAAATTTGTTTTCTTTTGGCAATTTGTAAAAGTGAACTCTTCAATCTCTTTGACTCTATCTTGAGAAAGAAAATGGAAGACAGGGTTATGTACCGTCGGCCATGTAGGGTGAGCAGTTTGGCGTGCTTGTTTCTTGCTTGACAGTGGTGCCTGGAATGATCTGGCCAAGTCTGGTTACACAGAAGCAAACTCTGTGGAGTGGATTACACTGGCAAAGAAAAAGGGAAAAAATGCAATAAAAATCACTGCACACATTAACAAGAGTGCAACATTGTAAACTGGAAGCAGCTTTGGTTGACTACAAAAAGGATGACATTTGTGTAACTCACACTTATTAAATACTGTCATTTACATACTCCAAGATACCTCAAAATCTCCCATATGCTACGCACACAATGGTGAGGTAACCCATGCCATACTTTCCTGTCATTGCATTTGTATGTGTGATCAGTCATTGCCACCGAATGCCAAAGCAGAAATTGACTAAGGTTGAGAAGCCTAAATTCTATTGCGACTGAGCACAGCTTGTCCCAGTTTCATGGCTCGATTTAGAATTCTTTGCTTGTGGCTCCCTGTACAGCGTGTAAATCTGAGCCATGGGTGCATGAACTGGGTCACAGTGGCTTCTCCACTCTGCTTTGTGACATAAAATAGATACACTCCTGCAGGACAAAAATTTCACTCCCATTTTTTCTTTGAAAGCAATCCTGAACCACCATCCTCTACCTTCTATTATGGTTGTCAAACTGTTAAAGGTATGGTTATACTTTGCTAATGACCATGACCCCCCCGCCAAAAAAAAACAAAATCAAAAATCAAAAATCAAAAAAAATAAATAAAAAATGTTGTAGTTTCTGTCCGAAAGACTACTTGTTACAAACATGGTAAAGGTAGTAAGCACCCTGTAAATGACATTTGATTCTAAGAAACTTTCACATTTAACTTTTACTGTCTCTTTCAGCATTCAGTTGACGAAAACCAATCTATTACCCTACCTTAAACGATTGAATGCTTGTAATATACCAATGCCATTTATCAAGTTGGGACAGCATAAAAATTAGGAATGTTTATGGGTGCAATGGTGAGTTGAAAGATGGAATGTTGAATAAAACATTGCCAATGTTTTATTGTTTTATTCAACATTCCATCTTTCAACTCATCTTTCATCAAACGAAAATATTCTCTTTATTGCACAAATGCAAAACATTCATTAGATGTAAGTACAACATCTAAGTAGATCTTTGCAGTCTGATTGGAGGTCACAAACTGATGTACAAGATTGAATTCTAGCATGCACTTCAAGGGTATTTTATACTGCAGTCTTGTCAACTCAGTGCTATAACAGCAATACATTTTAAAAGAAAAACTATAATAATCAACAAATAAATGTTTTTCTGAGAAAATGAGTGTTTCTTTTTGCCAAACAAACACTTTGGGGACTACTTTTGATAATTTACCAGGAGCTCCAAAACATGTAAAAGCAATGACCTGATCATAGTCCTGAGCCATTGGTATATAGCATGGTGTGGTCTTGGATGAAAACGCACACTGAATATTTATGACATAGGCCATGTAATGATGCCGCATGACCGACAACATCCTCCAATCAAATGACAAGGATCCATTTGGGGGTCATACAACAACCAATGCTTTCTCCTGGACTTACCTGAACTTGTCTGAAGGTGCCATCATTGTTGCAGACAGGGCGGTACTGTCTCTCAAACACAGAGGAGGTAGTTGTGAAACGCTGCTGCTCATCAAAGCATACACCTTGAGTGAAAGCAATCAAGCATTAATGAAGATATTTATCAAGCTGGGCTTTAATCTTAATGCACTATAGTGTAAACAAAAACTCATCTTAAGATGAATCTTAGCGATTTGTGAAATCAAGCTCTTGCTTCTTCTTTTTCTGGATTAAGTAAACAGTGCTTATCACACATCGGTGTATGGTAAAACAAAAACTACTTTCCTTTATCCTCTATGCGATTACTACATCTAGTAAACCAAATCCACTCTGAATGAAATTTTCCTGATAAACTTGTTTCAAAAAAGTCCAAAGTCTGCATTACAGGTGTATCCGCTACACTCCCAAAGTTTTTGCTCCTTCCAGCTCCAAAGCTGGCGTATGTCTGTGTGCAATTTAACCCCCCAAAATACCTGTTTCATCGTTCAAAAGCATTTCTTATGACAGAAACTTACAATTTTGAGTTGTGAAGTCTACGAAGAACGAATGTAAAAGCCAAGTTCAATTATTAATCTTTTCTTGCATAAATCCTCAAAGAAAAAGTAACTCAATGCAACACCAATGGGCTTTTGGTAATTAGTGCAGCCAGTTTTTGTGAAGTGGGTGTGGCTTACAGAGGATTTACATCACACTTATAAACAGGATAGTGATGTCTTACACCAATTCCAGTTATCCATTAATCAAGTTGACTTACCTGTGTTGGTGGTACAAGGCTTTGTAGTGCATGTCAGATTCCCGCTGTTGCACAGGCTAAAATTTAGAAAATTTGAACACTTAAATAAATCTTCTAATCAGCGACAAAGAATTATCTTATTTTCCAGTTGTAAGAATCAAGCTTGTACATGTGTTTACCACATGGTTTCATATTGCAGGCTGGCACAGTTTATCTATGGCTCGACACCATGAGAATGAAACTGAATGGTCAAACAGTTACAGGGTTGACTGTGTACTGTGTGAATGTATTTATAACAGATCATATGTTAGGCGGGAATGGTTTATCTAAAATTTAAAATCCACATGGGATGACACTGAATGATCAGGCAGCAGGAGGGTTGACCGTGTACAGTTTAGACACATTCACTATGACATCATATATTGCAAACTGACATAGTGTACTATCTATCATCCAAAACCACAGAGGATGATAATGACTGGTCAGACAGTAGGAGGGTTAATTGAGTTCATCTGATGATGTAACTTACCAAACGTCACAGCCACGTCTGATGGTCTGACCACTCTTAAGCAGAGAGCCAGTGACTACATCCACACACACTGACGTTGGGTAGATCTCTGGGGAGCAGTAACGGCGAGTACACTGCCATTTCCCGTCAAAACACTTGCTGTTATGGGAGACCAAAAACAACAACAGTTCTTAATATTTTCAAGGTGTCATTATTAATAGTAATTCCATCATATAAAATACATTTAGATTTTTAGATTTTTTTTAGTCTATTTATGCCTTCAAACAAATAATTACAAAAATGTCCATAGTGGTTGACAAAGTACATTAACCACCATGCAAAGTGGTTGAGCTACACTGATCTTTAATGAGCACTGTACACTTGGTGCATTCCAAGTTTTGTGGAAATAGAATAAAACACACACAGAATAAAAGTGTGACCTAGTTTGTCAACTTCCTGTACCTCTGGGAGCTTATATCGCCTGTCATGTCTGTCCACTCTCAACCATGTTACATTTGCGTATAATGCGTAGGCACCTTTGATTAAAAGTATTCCTTACTGAAAAGTTCAACGAGGGGAAAAAAGAAATAAATAAAATTAAGTAAGCAATGAGTACAGAGGGACCAATACAGAAGAAGCATTTCTTGAAAGACCCAGAGCGTGCATGTGCAGCTGAACCAAGAAGGCCAACTAATGTGCAGCTGAACCAAGAAGGCCAACTAAAACTGGAGAAGGGTAAAACTTGACCATAGGGTTCTTTAGTCCAAGTTCAAGAAATACAACAGTTGGACCCACCATGCATTACAGTCCTGAGTTATAGTCGCTCCGTGGGGATAAGGAAGGCCATCTTGGGTGTTGCACACTTTCCTTGATGCAAGCGTGGTGTCATCCTCTGTCGATGTTCCTACTTCACATGTGTCGTGGGTGCAGTCCCACTTGCCTTGAGTGCATACGCTTCAATTAAAGATTCAAAACAGATAGATGAAATGGGATGCTCACCAAAGAGTTTTGTGGAATGAAAGCTTCCAGTAATGACACAGATGCCAGTTCAGTCAATACATTCAAGAAACTCCTCACAGCTTGGAGCGTTCCAGCAGGATTACTAACCATTTATTGTGTCTCAGTACCCAACAGCAAATGCTTGGTTTTGGCGCTATATTAATGACTTTTAATTGACTGATAAGTGTTGTGCTCTTCACCAAAAGTTGCGTTGAAGTTCAACGATCTGGATCACTAGCTTGGGATTTGGACTCACTTTATTCTGAGCATCGGTTTCTCTGCAATAACTTTTTTCATTTAAATTTTTATTTGCTTGTTGTTGGCTGTTTTTTTTTTTTTTTTTTATAAGATAAAACTGTTCGAATTGGCTCACCAGATGTTACAGTCTCTCTTGAGGATTTCTCCATCGTCATGGCGGGTGTTGGCAGTGGGGTTGGTACACTGAAGGTAGTACGGTGCCTGGTTACTCTTGTCTGGGCAGATGGTACTGGTGCAGTCCCAAACACTGTTCTTACAGATACTGGGGACAAAGGGGGAAATAAATAAGTCCATGATGTTTTCCACGTTTTGGTGAGCTGTGCTAAGGCAGTTTTTTAAATTTGACCAAGAGGCCAGGGGCCTTTCTCTGGCTCCATCTTACCAAATGAAGGTTACCAGCCAAACACCATATCATTCATACAGTTTGTGACTGGTTTCTTGCTTTACTTTGCTGAGCAGAAAATTGTTAAGCTAAATGTTCTGCTCAAGCAGCTCAATGAAAATGGGCCCTGGTGGAGCAATTTGCATTGGCTAAAATGTAGCTTATTCTTGCGTCACAGGTATTTGCATTTTTCAAAGGACTCTTTGACTGGAAACTCTTCAAGATTATGGGAATAACTTGGAGGGGCACCAAGGCCAAAACCAGGGGCAACAGAGGCCAGCACCCTCCAAAAACCATAGGCCTGCAGAAGAAATCTTTTAATATTTCAAAACTTTTGTTTCACTAATGATAACATTTGTCAGCTTACCAGGTATTGCATTCCTTCTTTGCTGTTTGCCCATGGAAGAAGATGAAGTGCAGGCCAATTCTGCAGTAGTCATCTAAATCAAAACAAAAACCCTCACAATTTCATGATACATGTACAAGATCATTGTAAACTCACTTTGTCTTCAGATCATCAATAATTTACATATAAAATGTGAGTCTCTCATTGTGAAAACATCCATTACAATTCAATTTTATTCTCTCAATCCTTGAGAAAGCTTTCCCAGGGAGTGTGATAAGAAAATAATTATTGAAAAGACCAAGATTCTTTGAAGCGAACAAATTTTCAGCAGCATACATGTACTATACATACAATATCTACAAAACATGACAGAAATAATATTCTTTTAGTATGTAACAGTTTTTGAAAAGCTTTAAATAACTTTGGGTTGAACAAAGAAAAGTTGACTAAAATGAGACATGCAACCTCCAGATTAACTTGACAACTGAGCCATAATGTTGGCGGTTTCCCTATTTTGTCAATATCTTTGTTCGAGGGTGCCAATCAGAAGCCATTCAACATATGACTGCCGTGTAGCCAGGGAGCACACCCAAGTTTACGATACAACCTGGCATTGCCTGGGAAGCCGCAGCAGAGGGATCACCTTAAAGGGATGCGACTTTTAAATTTTAAATATCAAGTAATAAACCACAAGGGAAACTGACCGGGTAAGTTTTGTTTTGAAGGGTAATTACATACCCTGTGGGTTAGTGATTAAAACCACGAGTGGTCCCATCTGAATGCTCAGTTTTCCTTACTTCCAACATCAAAGCTGGCAAAGTCTTTGTACAATGATTTCATCATTCAAGTAAGGCATTTCTTACACTTACAAAAAGGATAGCCAAGTCAGCAATTATTGATAAGTTTGACTCTGGCTGTGGCTACTTGCTTATTAGCAGCAATATTAAATTACTGGCATACACAGAGGTTAAATAAGTCATAGCCAAACACAAGAGTGTGGAGATTGGCCTGGATTGGCAATGACTTACCAGAACGTGGTGCCAGACAAGTTGGGTCACGTGTTTCAGTGCAGATCCATCCGCTGTTGCTGTCACAAGTGCTGTGGATGAACAAATCAAAATATCTGATAGATTGTGATACACCTCTGGTTATATTAGGAAGGCACTAAATACTAAACTCCACAGCGGTTCGGCCCATCCGAGACTACCCGAGCGAGAATGACCTTATGCACATGGGACGGGTCATTTGTGGGATTGTCGCAACCGAGAGAGGAGTATCAGCACACACAAAATTACGAACCGCTGTAAAAGTTAGTTTTTAGTGGCTTCAGTTATATTAGGATGGTTGAAAAAGTCTGGCATAGCAAGAATCAGTATTCATTGTTGCAAATGTAGTCTGGTAGTATGACCAAGTTTGTGGAACCATTTAAGGTTGGGAGGGCCAGCCAATAACTTAAATTAGATTAAGCCACTGTGAATAGCACTCTGCACTCATGCTAAAAATAGAAGCTCAAAATGGTGACGCCACACAAATACCCAGATATCAGACAACATGTCAAGAATCACTAATGCAGCAATGCAGTGCTGGGAAGTTCGTCTGACACAACAGTATTTTGAGCAAGAAATGATGCCATTAGTACAGGGTGCTATTGATGTGCATTTTGTTAAGCCCTGTAGAGGCAATGTTTTGTGCACATGATAAACCATAATGCTATCCTTACCAAGTCTTGCAGTCTAGAGTTGTCCTTTCTCCATGTTGGAAGACTGTCTCACCGACAATGCACTGGCCAGGTTGAACACCTAAATGTGTACAAATCAAAGAATATCTCAATGTGTACAAATCAAAGAATAATTACTCTGCTCTCTACAATGGTATCTTGCAACAACCAGATAATAAACCTTTACACTTGGGGTTTCTTGATCTTCAGACCGATTTGGGGCTTTCAGTTCTTCATGTTGTTTTGGGAATTTGCAGTTCACATTGATTTTGGGTTTCCAATTTTAAACTTAATTTGGGGTTTCCAGTTCTTCAAATTAATTTGGGGTTTCCAGTTCTTCAGATTGATTTGGGGTTTTCATTTCTTCAAAATCTTACTTGTATTACCTGACCATCACTTTCAATTATCTACAAAAATAATTGTCTTTATTTTTTTTTTTTTTTTTTTTTTTTGGGGGGGGATAAAACAACAAAGATTCAAATATTAAAAGCAAGGACAACTTACCTTTTGGAAGCCAAGGGAAAACTGGTGCTGGGGTAGTGGAAATTGCAGCTGTAGAAAGAAGTTTGAGAACAAGAATATTTTTAACTAATCAACTAAATCACAACATCCAGCTGTAATTCTAAGCCAAGACAACATATTCAAAGATAACACTAGATCTAAAAGCATGTGGAATAGAAGTTGTACCAGTATGATTAACTGTAAAGAAAAGTCTGTGGAACAAGTTTTAAAACGAATATACATTCAAAAACCACAGCTATTATTTATATATGTCTGCATGAAGACAATTTGGACCTCTACACAGCAGTGATCAAAACAATCATCTTTTAATGGCTCAGTTATCAAGCTCTTTGTAATAAAGCGGAACTTCAAATTAAGTTCTGTCTTGGTGTACAATCACAACTGAATATTGTAAACTGGTCATTTAGTTAAAAATTAAACATTTTTTTTATTACAGTACTGATAAAGAGCTCCCTATGTAATGGATTTGTAGTGAGTAGTGACTCATAAGTGACCAGGGCTTGATTTTGCAGAGCACAAGTGGTGTCTGTGCGTATTTTAATTTGGTATTTGTATGATTTTAGACACGCAAAACCAAAGTGCATATCACTGTTTATGTTTGTGTACATACACATGTGTGACAATACGCTGCTAATAAGATGAGTTCACATCGGCAATGATGACCACTCATCTGAAAAATTAACTGTAAAGCTTTGTGGAATCAAGTCCAGTAGTTGTAACTGATTCACCAAAACCATTTGAAATTAGACATTCAAACTAAAACTGAGTACAAACAAAAATAAACTTTTATAATTCATGTGAAATTCAGATATGTGACTCAAAGCATATTTGACTTACTGTCACAATAGTCCTCATCACTATAGCAGGACCACCGGCCATCAGTTTGGCAGATACTGAAGAAATACAGAAGAAATTACATCAAGACTGTATAAAAGAAAGCTTTGAAGCTTTGCATGGCAGACAAACCATAATGCTGTTAGTGTGCAGGGGCTCATTTCACCGCTTATTGGTAAACACATTTTTGTGCTTACTCTTCGTGTGACCATGACAATTTGGACTATCCCCAAAATGTTTGTAAACTACCAAAGTCCACATTCCTGTTGTTAAAACCATTCAATCTCAACATTGTATTTTTATTTTCTGTTTCTAAACACTGAAACAGCCTTCTGTTGTTGCTTTGTGCTTGTAAGTCAACACTCCTTTTAAACACCTTTTCTATTGCTGTTTCCTCAATCAGTATACAATTTTCAATTCTACTGTTTTGTATAAATGTTACTTTGAATTGAATTGAAAATTAGCTAATAGAGCATTTAATCATTTAGAAAATATGCATTTCTTTTTCAGTGGATGGTTTCAACTTACCAAGCAAGGCAGTCACCTTCCTTCACAATCTCCTCAGGGTCGTATTCCTTTGCCTTATGGCTGCAAGTACGGACATTCTTAGTTCCTGAAGAGTGAAAAGAGATTATGTTTAGAAAACACTGTTTTGAAAGTGCATCAAAATCAATTTTCATGGCGTGTCATGGTCGAACAATCTAGGGCACTGGACTCAAGTATTAGTGGTTAAATCATTGGGTTGTGGGTTCGAATCCCGGTCATTATTATGCTTGTTAACAAAAAGGGCATTTATAAATAGGACTAGAAGAGTAGTGAATCAGTCTTAAACCTTGCTGGGTTGTGGTTGTGCAATAAAGGACAGAGCCACAGCCTTGCCTGTTTTAAATGGCGATTTTAGAGCTCATTGCATCTCTTTTACTCCCTTAATTATTATTATTATTTTTTTTTTAACATGTTGTTTACCTTGCTCTTTGATTGGACAAAGAAGTCTAATGCGGTAGTCCTCACATTGTTCATCAAGGGCCTGCTCGTCATTCCTACAGCGAAGACCAACACGGCGGTCGCATGTCACCACCTGACCACTCTGGGAGCTGTCAATACCAGCCATTGTCTGGCACTGGATGGCCTGGGGTACACTGGACTTACACACATCCAACCTACAAATAATTCAATCAAAATCAATGTCAAAGCATGCAACGGAGTGTATTCATTTTCAACAATTTACACAGTAGGGACAAATCGAAGAGCAACTTGGTGGCTGGCATGCATTTTCATGTTTTCAAAGGGAGCATTTTGCTCAGAGCACAACGGAAGAAGTTGTTATCAGAGCTTGGGTTCTAGACTTACACACGACGGAGGATGTATACATCCTCAGAGTCACCCACGTCAGTCTTAGGATTGTAGCTCATCCATTCACTCCACCTGTAGGTCTTTTTCAAAACTGCAAATGGAAAAAGACGGCAAAATATTGTGTTCAATCAAGTTATATTCCAAGTCACAAGCCACACCCAAACCACCATACAGTTAACTAAAAGGGAACACAGCAACTTGTCATGGAAGAGGTGTGTTTATTTTCCGTAACAACTTTAGAATTGTCCTAACTATGTTTTGATTGCTACAGTAGGGACGGCCAACTTTAGCTAGGATTGCCTGCTGGGGATAGTGACCATGATAGTGATAGATATAACCACAATAATCAATGGGCCTTTAAAGTAATTTGTCATCCTCACAAGTTATTCTCGGCTTAGGTGTGATCATGGCGAAATTTGAGAGAGAAAAACATAGATCTAGGAATATTTCTACCTCCATGAAAAAACTCAAAAAATCAATTGTTAATACATGCAACTGAATTAATACCCTAATCATTTACCTACCAGCAGTCTAATAACAATGTCATGCAATGTATAAACAGCAACTGGTCCCAATCCCCTGCACATGACAGATCTCTAGATCCCAGCTATAAGTTGGGTCATCCCAACTGTAGACTGGTCCCAACTATAGCTAGGATGATTCTAAAGTTGGGATGGAACGTCTGATATGCATGTTGTTGATTTGTTTTGTTTTTTATTTCATGGAGCCGACCTCCTCTGGGACAGTGTTCCGTCTTCTCTCTTGTTTTGGATCTTACCTTGACTTTCTATATCATTATTGTAAGGGATTGGTCTTTCAGACAGTTTTTTGGTTTGCTTTTGGGCAATCCCGAAGCTTCCATTTGTTTTGAATGTCTTTTTTACTTATCTTTGTACATATGGAAAGCCTGAATTAAAGCATGCTGACAACAATGGTAATTGTCAAAGACCAGAATCCGCACTGTCTGTGAACCAACAATATACAACAAACCTGTGAAAGTTTCAGCTCAATAGGTCATCAGAGTCACAAGAAATTTTTTTCACTATTGGGGTTTGGATTCATAACATTAAAACTAACCGTTTTAGCAATTTCGCTTAGCATTTCAGTTTTTACAACCTGACCATTCTGTTCACCATGTAAGTTACGCGCAAATTTGTTAATTTTTATGTTTTCAATATTACCAATGTTGTGAACGTCCTTTAATGAAAATAACATGCGCATCCGGCAAACTCATAAACAAATATTGTAATGCATTACAAACACGGGCAATGTAGCTATGTTTTTGGAGCCACCTCAGCACTTACTCAGCCCCATCTACAAGCATTAAGCAATCTATATTTTCACATTTGTTAATTTCAAAACCCCTTCACATGCCATTTCAACTTGAATGTTATAATAACCACCCTTCGGTTGAATGACACCTGAGATAAAGGGTTTCTTTACATACAATGGTGTCTCTGAGACAATAACTGCACCCATAATTGGTGTCATGGTGTAAACACTTACTCTCACAGTAGGTTCCAGTGAAAGCCTGTGGGCATTCACAGGAGTCCGGAGCTCCACACGTTCCACCGTTCTGACATGGTGTATTACAAATGGCTGTAGAGATAGAAGGTACAAAGCATATCCTACAGGTTAGTCAAATCTACACATCATTAACATATGAGTGGCTTGTACATACTTTTTTAAAACTTCCAACTACAAGAATGCAATAACACAGGATTAAAAGCACAACATTAATACATTTCAGATAGGTATATTTTTGTTTGTAAGACAATTAGCCAAAGCTTTAGCTGTCAGGATTTGTCTGTTCTTCTGTTAAGTATAAAATCCATTGAAAATGTTCATTTGAAAAGTTTGTAGACCCCTTCCATATGACGTCACAAGTTCAAACAGCGCCCTCATTGAGGTCAAAGAGTTGAGAGTAGTGCGGTTCACATACGATCCAGTACCAGTGCTTCCACAGTTCCACTGTTTTACCTTAGCAATGGCGGCCAATGCAAGGGCTCTATGTAGCAAAGATACTCTTCTTTTTTGTTTGGGGGGGGGGGGGTGTTGCTCAGTTGAGCAAGTCTTAATTTTCTTTTTAAAAATGCCTTTTAATAAGCGTTGTTGAAAATGGTCAAAAAGTGCACTGTATGCAAAGGTAATGGTTTACAACAAACAAAATGCTCATACCATAGAGCAAGGAACCCTCATACTTAAAATCCAATGGAGTTTCATAAATTGGTGGAAAAAGGAAATCAGATTGACAAATAGTTATGATATTCCAGCCTTCTACTTCGTAACCAAGTTCGAATCCAACTTTGGACCACAGCCTCAAATCTGGATTAGTTTTTAGGTCACTACCTGATAAAGCTTTGATATTTTTATTTAATTTGATTTCTTGTTTTATTCCATAAAAGGAACATTCCCCCATCACACTTGGTCAAAATCAAACCTCATGTTTTTTATGGATTCTATTGGACGGACTGACGAATGTACCAGTATAGACTGACTATGCTTAACATGAGATCAGGCGTACCATCGGAACCAGAGTCCAACAGCTGTGATGTTGTGTTACCATATAAGTGGTTGGGTTTTGTATGCAAAGAAGGACCCTTGTAGTTCACTAGTGGGAGTTGGGTTATTATGAACCAATACTCACGTGTTGTGCAGCCTTCTTCAATGGTGCCTGTGTAGCCTTCACAGCAAATCTGGATTTGACTGTACATCAGCAAAAAAAGCATTTAAAATAGGGAAAAGGATTTAGCTTTTGCAAATTGCTTATTTACAAAAATGATCTTTAATGATATAAATGGGAAAAATGTCAATGGCCTAATATTAATTTTCAGGTCAAATTGTCAAATTTCAGTCAGAACTGAACACAGTCTTTGGCACTTAGTTATTTCACCTTAAACTCTGTCTTCATATTGTATCTAATATAGGGCCTACACAGCACTTTTGTCATTTTAGGATCTGAAAGTTTTCTCTGAATTTGTTTTAACTCATTTTTTGTTCAGCACAGTCTTGACAGCTAAGAAACCAAAACAGAGGAAAGCAACTGATGAGCTGAAACATTGCATACTGATAAGTACAAGTACAAACACTTTCCACATGCAAGTAACTAAAAAGTCAGGCTATGTTAGAGAGGGTCTCTTAGGTCAAATTCAGTTTTGTGATGCACTCTTTTTCAGACAGAAAGAGTCCTCATGAAAGTGGGAAAAAATTATAATACAACAAACATCAAGTTAAATTGGTTTAAAATGTCATTTTAGTTTATACTCTGCCAGAGCATGTTGTCATTGGATCAAAGACAAATGGGTCTGTACGTTCCAAAAGAGGAATTTTTGAGTCAGTCAAAAGGACACATTCAATGCATTTTTGATTGATCAGGCAAAAGTGTACAAACTCATTGAAATGTAACATCCAGGGACATTTTAGAATGTTGACAATATATGGATGCATATCAAACACAGTGGCATTTTACACCATTTTAACGCGAGGTTAGAGATATTGTAACTTGTTTTCCCACTTTATTAGGACTCCTTTATTAGAAAATAAGAGCATAAAATCACAAAACTGAAATCCACCAAATTGTCTGTTTCTCGATACTTTCAGAACCAACACTTCCTCCCAAAAGATATTTTACTCACATGGTTGTTACCCATCAATGAACTCATTTCAGAGAATGTTACTAAAGTTGGATGAAATATTTGAGATAGAATTTATGCAAAATTACCTGCCATCTCTACTGTAGCTTGTGCATACATTGGGTCTGTAAAAAAAGAGACAAACATTTGTTCAGTTTGTTACTAAAGACAAGGTGTATTAGTTAGTCAGTAACACAAAATAAACACACACCCACACTTCACACTTTATGGGGGTAAAAATGTGTTGGCTTGAGTGGTACCCCCAAACAAAAACACTGACAAAATAGGGAGACCAGTGCCAAGATCGGGCTAGATGGCTCAGTTGGTAGATCACCTGGTCCAGAGTCTCAGGTTCAAGTCCCGCTCTAGCAATTGTTCAACCCCAAATTAAATTAAAATTACTGAGTCAGTTTCCTTTGTGGTTTATTATTTGTAAAAATATTTAAGGTGATCTCTCTGCTACCTAATCCCATAATGTATTGTAAACTTGGCTGTGATCCCTGGCTATACGGCAGTTACAAGTTGAATGGCATCTGACTGACACCCTCGAATAAAGACATAGCAAAAGAGAGAGACTGCCAACATAGGACTAGATGGTAGAGCAGACGCACGTTAATCCAGAGGTCACAGATTAAAGTTCTGCTCCAGTCAATTCTTTTAGTCATTTCTAATACAACAGACATCCAATAGGTGTTTAGGGAAATGTTCTTCAATTTTATTTTCTAATGGAAGCCTGTGCCCGGCTCAAACAACTACCAGCTTCAATAAATCAACGAATCACAGGAAAGAAAAGATCTGGTTATCTTATTCAAAAATCAAGTCAGGATTTTGTTTTTCAAATTGTTACTCTCCCTTGGTGAATGATATGAACAATATTTTGGTCTCCTATCCAAGTTCTTCCAGTGGCCCATGAATGAGGCCTCTGAATCCATTCCACTAGGACCGATCCAGTAGCCCATAAATGATGCCTCTGAATCCATTCCACTAGGACCAATCCAGTGGAAGAAGAATGGGGCTAGCGACCCCATTCCACTAGGACCAATCCAGTGGAAGAAGAATGGGGCTAGCGACCCCATTCCACTAGGACCAATCCAGTGGCCCATGAATGAGGCTAGTGACTCCATTCCATGAGGGCCAATCCAGTGGCCCATAAATTGGGTGTATGACTCTGTTCCACTAGAGTCAATCTAGTTGCAGAAGAATGGGCATAATGACTCCATTCCACGAAGGCCAATACAGTGGCCCATAATGGGGCTAGCGGGGACACCCCATTTCACTAGGGTCAGTTCACTGGCCTAAGAATAGGGCTAAGTGACTCCATACTAAGCGGGCCAATCCAGTGGCCCCTAAATGGGCATAGTGGGCCAATCCAGTGGCCCATAAATGGGCCTAATGACTCCATTCCATCCAACACCTCCATGATTCCACCAGGGTAAATTCACTGACCCCAAAATATGAAAATTGTTTTTTAAAATATAAATTTCAAACATCCCTCAATTTGTTTTATTTTGTTTACAAAAAATAAAAAATTAAGCTGACTAAAAATGAATAATGTTCACCCTTTTGTTTTGTTCCAAAATGTCTTCTTGGAAATGAAAGAGCATAATCTGACAAGCCCCGTAAGTAGGGCCGACCCCCGACCCCCACTTTGTATCCTTTGATTGATAATGATTGCAAGAGGTGGAAATAGATCCATCCATTAAGCCCCGCCTCCTTACGAGTTGACCAATCACAGCCGCGAAACCCGATCATCATTAGTGCAAAGATCACCAAAGGGCTCAAATGGTGATCAGATTTCGCGGTTGTGATTGGTCAATGAGAAATGGGCATGGCTTAATGGATCGGTGTATTGGCCCTTCTCCATTTTAATTATTTGAACTACTTATTCTAATGACCGAGTCAGAGGTTCGTTCCACGTACAGGTCTACAGGACGATAACAGAACGAACCTCATAATACTTTAATAGATATAGGAGTAGATTGGCCCTACATGTATTAACCCTTTCAACCCCAATGGCGACTTTAGTCACCCAAGACAACAGCAATGAAGCCTGAACACAAAGGACATCTGTTAAAAAGCTGTTGTTTTGTCCATGTTCACCCTTCATTCCCAAGCTTACCATCATTGGAAAGAAGAAGATCAGATAATGATGGTTAAATAAAATAGGGTTACTTAAGTATTATGCAATGACTTCAAATTGGAGTGGAAAGATCCGAAATTTTCAAAATACATACGAAACGCCATATTTTGGGTTTACAGAACACACCGAGGAAACAAAGACCAAGAACTTGGAAATTTATTGGCTGATTTCAATGATTTTGAAATCATATTAAAGTCAATTATAAGTAAGACAATTTGTATTACTTATTATGCTGTAAAATTAAATCTTCAAGGTAAAAATAGAGTTTGTAAAATCAAACTTTGAACACAAGCTTCCTGTTGTGTGAGTGGAGTATTTGAAGTGTGCTTCACGCTCGAGTGGTCAAAGAATGTGGGGTCCAGTGGTTGTCTATGTAAAGGCACTTGGGGCTGAAAGGATAACAATAATAATAATACTCGGTTCTTATATAGCGCTTTTTATCATACCCCTAGGGGCGAATCAAAGAGCTCAACATTTTTGAAGTATGAGACCTTTTTCTTTTAGCACCATGTTATTATATTGTAGCGAAACCCTTGTGTGATGGCGCTGTTGCTGATCTGGTTCTGGCATCCGGCCAGGATGTGTGTGTGAACTTTCCAACGCTTAGAGTGTGCAGCGCGGAGTTGTTGTTTGGTAGCCATTGAGGCAACATCGTGGTTTGAACAAGAGCAAGCTGGGCAGAGAACGGATTCACCGTGAACCAGGTCAGTAACAGCGTTGATAACAAGTAATCAAATACATGATAAAGACAAGCGAAAGTGAATCAGGACTGAATAGAGAAAGCACCCAGAAGAAATAAGAATTGCAATTGATTGTTTAATTCATTTTATGTCCAGTGAACAGCAGAAATATACAGTTCTAACACCCCATAAAAATAAGTCCTAGACCGCTCGACAAAACGTGACAGTGCTGCACAGGTGCAATATATGCTGCCGATCAAACCAGGAACACCAGGGCGAACCCCTTCTCTTTATGATAAGTGCACTGAGCTCTTTTTGTGTGCATTACACAACACACAGGACCAACGGCTTTACGTCCCATCCAAAGGACGCAGCAATAATGGTTAAAAGTGTCTTGCTTAATGGTTAAAAGTGACACAAGTGTCACGACCTGGACTCCAACACCTGAATCGAAAACACCAAAGCTCGAGTTTGATTAGCCCCATAAATATTGCCAATACTCTGGACTTCCTCCGATCCTTGGCCCTACGCCCATGTAACTCCAGGAGGGAGGATAATTTTTTGAATATAAACTCATGTTTTTATGCCGAGATTTTGTCCCCAGTTGTCACTCATTGTAGGCGATTTGTGGACAGCACATTAAAACGCAATTGTGCAAGTTCGTTTTGGTGTAATTTATGAAAATAATGGAGCCGTTACTGATACGATTTGACTGCCAGGCATCCATGATGTTTTCGTCACGACCTGTGTAGTCTTTTTTTGTGTTGTTCGGCTAGCTCCGATATTTTTCATAAATTACACCAAAACGCACTTGCACAATTGCGTTTTAATGTGCTGTCCACAAATCGGCTACAATGAGTGACAACTGGGGAAAAAATCTCGGCATAATAAAGTGAGTTTGAAAAATTATCCCACCTCCTGGGCGTAGGGCCAAGGACTGGAGGAAATCCAGAGTATTGGCACTATTTTGAGTTTGATGTTCTTATCTACTCGGCCACGACACACCATGGGTATGGGGCTAACGTCTAGCCCTAGTAACATGGGGCACCGTATAGACTTATTAAATGTCATTGATTTGGAGCACAGAAAATGATCGTGAGTACAATTGCTTGAGACTCCGGGTCCTTGCTCTATGCTTCGTTTCCCGACCCCGATTTTTTAGCCCCATTAATAGTGAAAATACTCTGGACTTCCTCCAATCCTTGGCCCTATGCCCATGTACCTCCAGGAGTTGAAATAATTTTTCAAATAGAAACTCTTGTTTTTATGTCGAGATTTTTTCCCCAGTTGTCTGATAAGTGACTGATAGTAACTGATAGTGTCACCTAATAGCTCATTTGTGGATAGCCCCATAAATAGTGCCAACACTCTGGACTTCTTCCGATCCTTGGCCCTACGCCCATGTAACTCCAGGAGGGGGGATAATTTTTCGAATATAAACTCACGTTTTATGACGAGATTTTTTCCCAAGTTGTCACTCATTGTATCCGTTTTGTGTCATTGTATTCCGGTGTTGGAGCCTAAAGATATATTGCATATTGCGCAAGAAGCTAGGCGGAAGGCTCCGCGCACACGGTGCTGTCTTAATTTTTGCGCACTGCTTTTCCGGCGGCGTTCACGCATTGTAAAAATTAAGACAGCGCAGTGTGCGCATAGCCTAAAGACAGCGCAGTGTGCGCTGGAAGCTAGGCAGACCGCGCAGTCTTAAGTTTGCGCAATGCGTAAACGCCACCTGCATGCGCATTAGCAAACATCATGGATGCCTGGCAGTCAAACGCCTCTGAATTTCTTCAAAATTACACCAAAATTGCGTTTTAATGTGCTGTCCATAAAACGGATACAATGAGTGACAAAGTCTGGGGAAAAAATCTTGGCATAAAACATGAGTTTATATTCGAAAAATTATCCCCCTCCTGGAGGTACATGGGCGTAGGGCCAAGGATTGAAGGAAGTCCAGAGTACTATTGGCACTGTATTTATGGGGCTAATTTGTGGACAGCACATTTAAGACGAAAATGTGCGCGCTTTTTTTTGGTGTAATTTCTGAAGAAAATCTGAGGTGTTGCTGACCCGATTTGACTGCCCGGACGTGTCAGTTATTATTTCACCTGGCTAAAATTCCGCAGCAAGCCACCACTCTAGCTCCCTTAATATCTTGCCAATTAAACTAAATTTTAGTCTTGCCTGTCAAGATGGGTTAACTGAATATATACAGCAAAAAACAGGAAATTTAAACAATTCTAAAGGCCTTAAAAAGGCGTCAGAAAAACGCAAAAGCTTCGTCGAAAATAAACACCATTTTGTTTTCGTTTTGCTGCTGTGTGTGTGTCCGGGTAATGTGCAATTACTCCAACCAATGAGTGGGTCATTGTTCATGCACATCCACCAGGACTTGTTGATTTATGGAATGGGCAGGCTCCGGAAACTTTTCCTTTCACCTCCTGGGGGAGGTATCCTCCCGTACCCCAATTTCGCACATCACAAATATTCGCTCAGGTACCTTTCCCAACTCATATCATTTTGTTTACAGTACGAAGTGACTCAATTTTTTAATTTCATGAACAAAATACGGAAAATCAAAGCCTTCCCGGTAAGATTTTAGATAAACTACAAAATGTTGTATACAATTTTACCTTTTTAGACTAATACAAAACATTGCTAGATAAGATGGTCAATTAAAAAAACAAAAAAACACTGAAAGTTCCGTTCGTAGGTCTTCTGCCATACTTCAATACTTAAATTACAAGACCCCGTGAATTTCATTTAACAACAGAGGGCGTACAAAATACTACGGAAGGTTGAAGTGGACGTGCGCCTTATAATATATTTTTCAGAAATTACAAATTATTTGCATTTAACTGGACGTGGGGCTTACCAACATTGTGATAACAGCGCAAAGTCCATTTCTCACCTCGCCAACCTCACAACCCCTTACCGTAAAAAATTATCACTGCCGATTTCAACCAGCAGCTTCCCTGCCTCACGGACTGAAGCATTTAGAAGAAAGGCGGGACAATAGGGACTCCATAGTGACGTTCTAGCCCAAGTGCGCGAATTTATGTGACGGAAAACGAAACTTGACAAATCGGGGTCGATTGCAGACGACGGGGCTCGTTGTGCTTTGATGATGTTCTGTTGGCTTCAAATTCTCCTCTCAGGTGGGGTTTGACATCAGACAATTAAAATTAATGCTAAAAGTTGTTCTTGATTCTGTTAATCAAGTCAAAATTCAATTTCAATTATTACATTTACGTGCACGAATAATGGGGATATGACTACGACTACGAGGATACACCGGGCGTAGGGCCAAGGATCGGAGGAAGTCCAGAGTATTGGCACTATAAATGGGGCTAAAATGTGGCTAGCGATTTTCTAGCCCTGGTAGGACGTCAGTCAGTGCCACTGTATGCAACGGAGGAGTCCAACCTGGGCTAGCGATTTTCAAGCTATTTTGTTTGGTCTTATTGAAAATTGTCCTACCTATTATTGAGCAACAAAAAATTTAAAAATCTTTCCAAACAAGAACTACATACATACACTCGAGGACTAGGTTTGCTGTTTAACTAACTTGGAAAAACTTACCATCCTAAATGAGCAATACGAAAGTTCAGCTGAAGATCAACGTTGTTTTGTCAGACGTGAACAGTGTTCATATTTCGTGTGTGAAAGTGGAAGGGCGCCCTCAATTGACGCCATTTCCCCCCC
>JAUELU010000085.1:5074808-5114837 GCA_032357145.1 Evasterias troschelii | reverse complement strand
ATTAGTTTTATTTATTTCTCATCAAATATGGCATTTCAGACAGAAATATTTCTAGGGATGTTTTCTACTGTCATCATTAGACCGTGTAAGTTTTATGTAAATCTGTGATATTAAAGAAAATTTTAATTACCAGTTCTGTAACGTTCCTTTAATAATTTAAGCAAAACAGTGCGTTCCAGATTGCAGGAATGGCAGATTTTTATTTTCTGATACACAATCAAAGAAATCATTTGTTCCTTTATAATTAATTTTCTGCTGGGAATAAAGTTAATTTTTCCCCCACCTGTTTTAAAACCACCCCAAAAGTGTGTCAACATGTGTAGGACATGCATGCTTAAACTGAAAACGATTTGAGTTAATTAAATTGTAAAGTTTTTAAGTTTTTTATTTATGTTTTATAATCTATTTGTTTCCATCCTTTACTTGATTGAAATTTGAAGGTAATTACAAATAAAGTAAAACTAATCAACTCAAACTATTTCCAGTACTATATGCCTGCCTGTCCACTCACATTTGGAAACACTTTTTAGGTGGTTTCAGGTCCTCTACCAAAATGACAACCATTGGATCTAAAGTGGTCCCCTTTATTGTGTTTCTTGTCAATTGTTGTTTCCATAGAAAACACTTACTGTAGAATGTACATGTACCTAAGACCAAAGAGCTGGAAATGAAAGCTGCCAATAAGGAGTTATTTTATCCAACCATAAACATGGATACCTTTCTTTTCCCTCCTCAAACTACCCTCAAACTACCGCAATAAATGTCTAGAGTTTCTTGGCAGGAAGGCCAATCCCGCAAAAAAAAAAAACGATGATTAAAGGGGTGGTATTGATGTGTGCAAGATCTATTTTAGGAACAGATAAATTGATGTTAAAATTTAAACAAAACCAACTAGTGGAAAATTAAGACATGGTATTTCACAAGCAGTGAGGTAATGATTAAAGGGGTTGTGAGTTAATGTACATTAACTTTAGGAACAAGAAAATCATGTTTAAAGTGTTTGTCAGGTAACTTACAGGCATGATATTTGACCAGAAAAATGACAATTAACTACAAAGGCTGACCAACTACTGTATGTAATTAAACAACAGTTTGCTTATTTTCCTTTGTGAACAAAAATTTAAAGTTATATTAAAATAGGTATCAAAAAAGTCATATCATAAAATTAAATTGTATCCAGAATATTATGCATTAAATTTTATAGATTATACAAAAACACATTGTGTTTAGGTGAATTACAGGAGGCCAGGGTGCCCCTTCAAAAGTTTCCCTCTAATTTTCAGTGTAAGTGGCCTTTGAAAAATGAAAAGGGCATTGCTTTCTCCTAGGTGAAGTTCCAGGCCTGTATACATGTAAATGTGTACATGTATCTTTAAAGATGAATACCTGATTTTAGGCTGAGTTGACCCGAAAATTTTGATTTAAATTTCAAAAAGCAATTTGTATAGATTTCAGAAAATAATAGGCTTTTATTTATTGCAGAAAACAAATCTGCCAATGATTAATGGTAGTTAATTATAAACTAAAAATGAATAAACAGTTTTGCATGTTACTTTTATTTAATGCAATGCCCATGAGAAAGTTTTTGTAACATGTTTTTAATTTTGAAACAGCATCATCTGTAAAAACTCATTCAGAAAAAAACCAATGTAGGCCATGCAACTTATTTTTGTTTTGTCTTGTAAAGGTACCAGAAATATAATTTGATTCATAGTTTTCTCAAAAGAGAATAATTTTTAATAACTGCATACAAATCTTTCTAATGTTTACCAATTTGATACTGCTCAATTCAAAGAAAATGTGTTATACTGCCATTGTATCTACTAGTTTTAAATATTCTTCTCCTGTCTTCTTGTACTTTCTTCAATTTTGAATGAAACACTTTGAATCAATAAAGTTCTGCTGCAAAAAGTGCAATGCAAATTATGTGGGGTTCATCCTCTGAAAAATAGGTTTAGTGTCTGTCTCCGGAGAGTTTTCGGACATTGTAACATCTTCTCACCAGATCTGGTTTCATTTGCTCAGATGTAAAACTCCTCGAAAAAGGCCAATAAATGTATAGAATTTCTTCAAGTGAATCATTTTGGTGATTGAAAATGTGTCAAGTATTAAGAAAGACATTATTAACTGACAGAAATGGACTAACTCCTCATCGAGAAAGCCAACCATATATTTTTCTTTGTTTTCCACCAGTGATTTGACTGCGGCGCAATTATTAAGTCTGCAAGACTTGTCCATGTGAAGTGCAGGTGATTGAGAATGGAACTACTCTGAAAAAATATTTAAATTGACAGGAGGGGGTAATCTTCTGAAAACATGTCACTCCCACATTTTGGTGGTTTAAAGAGATGGCAAAAATTGTTGATTTTTTTTAAAGGATTATTTGTCTGCAGACCAGGTAGTGCTGGACGACATACGATATTATCGTCGCGATACGATATTGAAACAATATCGTCAATATCGATGATTGTTTTTTAAAATATTGAAATATCGCGATATTCATGATATTAAAAAAAATAGACGATATGGTTCTAAAGAATGCCTTTTTTCAGTCATAACATTCGGCATATGGTTATTAACTTGCGTAGGCCATTCCATATTTAGGATGGCGACCAACCCTCCATCATCCGTAAACGACAGATTTTTTTTTTAAAACCAGACGCAGTTGAATGGATGGCAGCATAAACTTACAATAATCAAAGAAAACTGCTGGACACAATGTACCTTCCCATCTAGCCATGGTTGTCTTTCTTTATGGTATCACCGAAGCAGCATGAACGTGATTGGCACAGGCTGATTGGCTGATTTCTGACTGGCTGCTTTCCGATTGGCCGATTGATGTGAATATGACGTAATGCTTCTCACAGCGCTCCTATCCTACAGTATTTATCACCTCGATCCCACGGATGTGCTTGCTCCTAACGTGGTTAACTTTATACTTAGGGGATGAAGGAAGGGTGTGTAGCCGTGGGAGCAAAAAGGGCAAGGGAAATTTCCTTGGTGAGAAATCACCGTGGTCAAGATAACGTATTTACATGGATGTACATATCGAATAAAAATCGAGGCATCAGATAGCAAAGTTCAATCGTGTGGAAGAGAAACCATGAATTAATTGTGACGGAACAGTGATAAAAAGCACACCAAAATGTAAGGCGTTCTGTTTTCATGGTATATGGATACTAAATTCAGTCATGTCTTGTTTGTTTATTTTATTGTTCATGTTCTCCCTGCGGTAAAACAGTTTTTTTCCGTGTTTGAAAATTTGTCACGATACATCAGCATATCGGCAATATTTAACCGACGATATGTTGCCAGTCAAAATTTACAATATCGTCCAGGGCTTAATTACAAGAATAGTGATGATGTGCATTACAGGGTAACTCCTGACAGGCAAGATACTATACTGGTTATAGTAGGAATTCTAAATGTTGTGTCATTATTGAGCCTGTGCCATATAGAATCATGAACTGTAAAAACAACAGCTGAAAAAGTTATGCATATATGCATCTTTTCTTCATACCATACACTGATAAAAATCACAAGCTGCTATCTCCATAAAATGTAAGATTTAGTTTTCTGCCACTTTGAGCTGTTTACAGATTGTGTCTGCATGCAGGAAGTCTAGACATAAAGCTGTGATGTCACAGGCAACATGATCTATTCCGGCTTTTAAAATAAACTGTGTTTTTAAGCCAACTAAACTGTGAAACTTTCCTCCAAAAACATGTAGATCTTCCCAAGAAAACAGTGAATTAAGATCCTCAAGTTTATACAAATGTTCAGTAATGAATTGATTTTTTTTTCTTCTGTCATATGCGTCTTTCTCTTCTAAATACAGAAGAAGACTACTCCAAAACAACATCCACCACATGACAGTATTTTAGATGTCATACTGTCTTGAGTTTATACTTAAAGAATCCCATCACATGGCTCGCGTCGATCAGACAGTTCATCGACGCTTCAGTCTTTCTCGTAAAAACAAAATGTAATTGAATGCACTTCTACTGTCTGATGGGAACACTACCTCCATTTACAGTGGTTTTTCAATACTCTCAAACATGACAGACAAAACAAACTGCCAAGCCATCAGCAGTACAGTCTGCTGGAAAATTTAATCAATTCCAGGGTAAACAAAATATGACAATCAATTGAATCAATCATAGAAATTCTTCTTGCATTTAATTTGTCTTTCTTCAACGTTGGTGTTGTTAAAAACACTGAGGACTGGTTTGAAAGAGAAAACAATTGTATCAAGTTTTGTCTTTATTCATTGAAGTGAGCTTTTGTTACCAGTTTATTATTGACTTTGTATCAAATTTATGTATGAAAAAGTTGTTATACAGAATTTTCAAGGACTATTTTGTCTACTGACAAACATGAAGACACATATAAGTGCACAGTGCATTCTTGTTTGACAAGAAACCTGCAAATATATACACATTATTTAATGTATGCTCCCCAGGAAGTTGAGAAGGTTTGAAGAATGGTCTTAACTTCATTTGTATGCGTGATGAGCAGGGATAATAATGTTGTAAACGTCTTGGTCTAGCTATGTGCACTACAGATATAAGAACCAATATTATTCAGTGATGACATTGTATGAAAATGAAAAACCCTAAAAATTTGACAATAATTTCCACTTGGTGTTAAATTGAAGCTTCCTGAATGTACAGAATGTTACATTTCAAGGGTTCACAGACTCTCTCTACATAATTTCAAAAAAATGAAGGTCAGGTCATAACAAGGGCCAAGTCTTTTCATTTCTGTGATGGCAAGTTTTGCCTCTTTCAGAAAATTTTGAAGGTGGAGGGAGATCAGAGAAAATCCGGGAAAATGGCATGCCTGATGCACTCTTTTTTTTCTGTCTGTGTGGATGACAATTGTCTTATAATTGCCTCAGGGATTAAGAACATTGTTTTGGATTTCCTCATATTACTGATACTCAGAGCTTCCTGTTTTCTAATAAACCCACTGCTAATAGTACTCCCCACTAGCGCTAAAAATAGAAGCTATGAATAACCAGATCTTAAACATTGCCTCAAAATTCAGTAACCTATGCGCGAGTGCATGTCCAAGCTTTATGTTTACTCACATGTACTAACTATGTACTACTGCGGTCTGGTGCACCGATGCGGCGATTGAGTGAGAGCCAATGGTGAAATATTTGTCTGACAAACAGGTATTTTGAGCTAAAGTGACGTCATTAATGCAGAGTGCATTTATACAGATTTCAAACTTGCCACTCCAGTGAATGGATGCTAAAACAGATAAATTGACAGTTGAACTCCAAGCTGATGGTATGATCCACATACATAATAAAGTTGTAGACTAATCAAGTTTTGGTTATTTGCATACATGAAAGTCCTGTATCAGTTTCATTTTTGCGTATGTGTCATTGCAGGTTTCATTCTGGGCCACAATGGCGCTTCGTACAAAGACACAAACATCATTGGTAAGAGGCCTGATGTGATACACACAAATATTAATGTTGGGTACAACGTACGAAATAGCGCCTACCAAGTATTGTTGCTTTGATTCGTCTACATAGATTTAACAAAATTATACAGCACAATGTATTTCTTTTTATTACCTTGCATTGGAGAGGGAACCACATGCGTGAATCCATTGCAGTTTGTTGTTTGGAGTGGGGTGTGAAGACCTGATCCCTTAGTGTTGATAGCATGCTTCAATGTCATCATCTCTAGACTCAGTGTCCGAAGCTGCTCTCTTAGTAAAATAACTTCATCTGTCGATGATGATGTCCCTATAAATCAAAAGCAATAGTTGAAGCTCAAATCCAACATTTTGAAGACTGTTTCATCAGTTAATTAGTTAAAGACAAAGTTGATTATTAAGTATTGTTAAGTACTGGAAATAACATTTGTTTTATTTACACTTTAGTTCATAACCAAACATATCTCAAACCATTCTAAAAGTCTTGACTGAAGACTTGGAGCAAATTTGCATATTAAGATGCTACACAAAATAATTGATGATAATAATCAAGTACACACATCAATCTGAAATGTTTCTGAGGGTGGTACTATCCCCTAATTCCATTGAGTGATTTACAAGGATCCTTCCTGGCTCATACAAAATCCAACACCAAACTCATCACCCAAAGTGTTGGACTCCATGACTAATGGACATGGTGGTAATGGCATGCATGATAACCGCATAATCAGTTTACTAAATGCAGTCATCATTCCAATAGAATCAAATAAAACATGCAACTTTGGATTTTGAAGAGTTAAAATTGTTAAAAGGATTAGGCCCTTTCTCACCAGACATTTTTTAACAAGAGACCTTAACAAAATAAAACACAAGTGTTAAAAAATAGCAAACTCCAGTTGTGTGAAAGCTATTCTTGTTAAACAATAGTTAACCAAAAAACCTTGTTATTTTTGACAGAGATCCAGACCTCTTCAAAAAAAAACATCTTGCTTAAATCCCTACAAAGTGTGATTCGTTTACTGTGCCATAACCAAGGACCCTCAATATACATGTATAATGCATTAAAATTATTCTCATTCACAGAGCAAACGAAAGTGTTCAGTGAATGAACAATCACAATAATAACCTTCAACCCCCCCCCCCCCCACCCCCGGAAAAAACACATAACGAAACATAGTGCATGAGAAGCGCTCAAATAATGATGCGCTAGGCCTATGTGTGTAGACAGTAATGTGCACGCACACACACACCGCGTATTCTGATCTGACCTCTAATGTATAACAAATGCAATGAATCAGTCTTTTCTATTGGATATGATTTTCTGTCCTGTAAAAGGGCTATTTGTTCCAATTCCCCAATCATCTTGCATGTTACACCAATGGAAAGAGAAAATATTCTGCTTCCAGAAGCGGTTTGATCCATATCTGTGCTGCGCAGTACACAAGCTCAGCAATTCAAGCTGCGTGAATCATGACAATTTGTAGGTTTTTGAAACTGACTCTTTTTATAACATTTATGATTTAGAAAATATTACATTTTCATTTTAAAAGTGAATGATCTATAGAATTTGCTTGTAGCGAACTCGAGATACTTCTGGTTTTAATTCAAAAAATTGCATCTGTAAAACTTCATTTGCGCGTACTTTGGCTCTGAAAACATCAGACAATGCAAATGATCGCTATGTTCCATTATGTAGGCATTGGTAAATTTGTGTACAAAAAAGTCATGTGAAAGCTTGTTAAATAATCGCAATGGAATGAAGTGACAGAACACCAGCACACATTACTGAGGTCAAGACCTTTGTTACCAGTGCTCATGCAAAGGGCCAAAGTTTTATAAAAATTGACATGGGATTTTAACACATGAACTTATCTATCCGATCCAGTTTGTAAGTTGGTAGACTTTTTGACTTATAAATACATGCACATGATCTTAAGATTAAACTCAAATCTATGATTGAAGCAACACACTGTCTCCAAATAATCTCAAATCAATATAGCTGCTCATCTTTCATCATCTACATTAGACAGTCTGACAAGCCAGGCACCAGAGTTGTCAACTTCTTCAGACTGTGGCCACGTGCACAAATCCATCAAATTCATCACCTTATGGTCACTTCACAGTGGCAAGGACATCCAGGGTTTAGCCTTTGTGACACCATACACGATGGGGTTATACTGGCCATCCCATTATCTGATGGTCATTAATTTCATATTTTCTACTTAATGGGCAGGTGCATTCAATTGTGAATAGGTGGGAGTGAGGGCGGGGGGGCAGGGGGGGGGGGGGTGTATATGCAGAATGACAGCTTAATATTTAAATGTGTTTAATAACATTGTAGTGTAGTTTGTACATTACTGCTGGATGGATCCACAGATCTTCGAGAGCAAGGAATTGAAAAATCCTGACAAATGGAATAGCATTATAGCAATGAAATCCCTGAGTATACAGCACAAAAGGGGTCTCATAACTACATACATATGTAAGTAAAAAATAGCAAACAAAAGGTTTCTACACAATGGAGCAGCATTGTTCTCCCCTTGCATGTACATGTGTGTTTACTTCACGCAAGAAATTAGAGGACAAAAGGAGACATATACGAAAAAAAGGTAATCCTGAGGATAACCGGAAAAATCATAAGAAATCCCAGGCCCGAAGACAGGATTTTTCTCTCAACAATGTTAGCGTTTCATAACAAATTTTTAATGTAAATGTACACACTCTTTGATTACATGGAAGTGTAATGATGATTAACAGAATCTACCTGTGTAACATCTCTCCAGGTACATGTAGCTGCAGGCAAGGTCTGGAGAAGCCAAATAAATACCAAAGTCTTTGGATGTACTGTTCAAACTACTTATAGATGCAGTACCTCTTTACTTTACTTGCTCAACGCACCAATGGCAGACAAGAAGGAAGTAATTTTTTCTCAAAGCAAGTGCCATGAGCACCTTTCCAGGTTGATAACGGCTTTTAAGAAGATGTATAATATCTATTGTAATATGAATGGCATTTTCTTGAGAAATTTCGCCAAGTTCCCAAGTGAACAAGAAGCGTGACTTCCTTCTTAAATGAGGGAGGTTGAAAGAAAACTGCATGGTCAGACTCAATTTCCAGATTTTCAATCCACAAAATCACCAGAGATTCAGAAAATGACCAACTATTCTTTATCCTACTGAATCCATGAAGGCACAAAAATGTAATTCAAGCTGGTTACCTTTCAGCAGGGGAAATATACGTATAGGAAACTAGGATATTTATATATAAAAGTCAGATTTCAAAATATAGTTTTTATATCATTATTTTAAAGGAAATATTTTTTGTTCAGCTTTATTTTGTATTTGATCTACTTCTGGTAATGAAACAATGGATGCGTTATAAGTAAACTTAATCACTCTAGCTGGCAAGCCTAAGGAAACATATAAACAAGGGTGCTTGCTATATTTTGATAAGTGTTCTGGGTTCTTTTATGTGCAAAATCCTAGTACAGGAGACCAAAAGTTTAATGCCCCATCTGAAGGACAAAGCAACTTTGGTAAATTATCTTGCTAAAGGAAACAAGTGCCACAACCAGGACTCGAACCCACAAAGATCTGAAACACAAGAGCTAGAGTCCGTTACTCTCCACCTCACGCCATTTAAACAGCTTTTCCGATGGGATATGCAAAACTAATAAATATCTGCAAAATGAAAAAAGGGTGCAAGTGAAACTTGCCCATCAACCTGGAAGAATGAGTAAGTCCTGATCAAAACATAGAAAAAGGTTGCCTTTATGACAAATAGATTGTCTATTTAAAGGGAACATATACCTTTGGTTAATAACTCTTAAAATCAATGGCAATAAAAAACGTACTTGGTAAGATATACAGTAGCTTTTGATAGCAAAAAGCATTTTGAGAAACATTTCACTTCAAAGATACGGGAAAATATATCTGTTTTATACCTCAAAAATTTGAATCTGAGAAACGTTTACTGTCATAAAGGTTTCTCATATTGTGTATTCCAATGACAGATTATTCTTCCTGCGTTGACAAAACCGCTCCAGAAATTTGGTGGTATCTGAAAAACGCTACCACCTTTTGAAATTAAAATCTTACTGCATATGTCTACACTTATAAAGGATTACTTTTATCGAACGGTTCAAAAAACCAAAGGTATGCTTTGCCTTTAAGAAATCACAAAATGCAGCTGTCACATTATTTTTTACTGAACAAACCTGCGCATTGATCTCTTTTAGAGCTTTATTTCCTACAAAAAGAAAAAGGACATACACACTATTTGTTTTTCCCAATGGAAGTTTTGTTGCCATTAGATTAATCCCAAAGGGATTAGGAAAAGAATCAGGATTATATAAACAGGATTTAGTGATTCAATATTTTGACAAAGACTATTCTCACAAAGCTCTTTTTCTTTACAAGCGTTGATCAGGTCTCACCTTCACTGAGTGACCACATCAATATATTCAGAAGCTGATTGAATTGCTGACACCAAAGACAAGAGCGTGTAGTGATTATTTGGCACCAGGTTTCATAATCAACTTCATTACGCTCCGCAGATGTATTCAATTTCTCTTTCAGGCATCTCATATCAGCGTATTGATAGATGGCATTTGAGGTTTAATGTCCTATGTCTTTTGAGCAGTAAAGAGATGGAACTTCAATGGGTCTGATTGAAAGATTTAACCTTGGTGTGATACAAAGATGAAATCCTTAAAGGAAACAAATTTCAACATGAAGCACTTAAGGCTTTATGCAATATACATGTAGGCCCTAATATGAAATCCAAGGGATGGCACATCATTGTTAGCTCTTGTTTCTTTATGGTCCATTCACAATCTAAGGGTTGAAATATCTTTTGGACAAAATGGCCCGAGTCGTATCACTTTTAGTACTAGGCCAGTAAACCCAGCAACAGAACAAGTTCTGCTGTCTAGTGTTTTGTTCTGGTCCAGTGACATTTCTGAGCTATAACCAAAAGTGGTTTACAGGGTGGGCATAACATTGAAAAAATATCAATGTTTGTAGATTTTTACATAAAGACGGTCATGGTAGAAAACTTCCCATGAAATGATGTTACTTACTTGGATTCAAAAAAACAAACCTCATAATCCATGATTATCAACAATCCAGATGAACTTATTTAATGATCTAAAATTAGATGTTTGAAAATCAGTGAAAACAGTGATGGAGATTTTCACTATTTTCTCCCATCTTCGACAACCCACTGAGCTTAAAATTATTTGTTATCTCATGTAAATGTATGTTTGGTCACACAAAATGCTGATACTGGTCTTTGAATATTAGCAATGTTGCTGAAACAGGGATAATCTTGAAAGTAAAGCCCTGCAATCTCCAAGTTTTCCTAGGGACACATCATCAATGCATGGAGGATTTTCTCCTCCATAATGAAGTAAGGCCCCTTAACAAAGTATGCATAAATCTCACACTTCCTTACTCAGAAAAACAAGGGACCTCCCAGTGTCACAAAACAATTGTCCTTGGGGTGGAGGAAGACTAACCCCAAGCAAATCATCATTAGTAGCATCCCTAAGAAACACAACCAGTACCCTGTTCAGAAAAACACCAGGAGCAGCAAACATGGGCTGACAGGGCTGTCAATATTCCCATGCGCTCGGTTGCATCCACCGGCCCCCACACTGGCAAATCTGCTAAATCGCATTAGGACTTGTCTGTCACGCCCTGGTGCTCGCATTATTGGGGGGTGTTCTTTGGTTTGCAGTTGTGGCATCAGGCTTCTAGTGTTTCATTTTTATTGACAGCTTGAATCAGTGTGAGGGATCTGTGCTCAGCTTGGGGGAGAGTCATGGATGGCCTCCAGAGAAAAACAAAATTATGGTCGAGTATTGGGGTTGTTGTTTTTTGCCTTCAATAATGAATGAACATACATTCCTACCTTCCTCCACAATTATGTACCTGTTGTTAAATAGTGGTTGTTGAAAAAGTGCATACATGTACATGTACATTGACTCCAACCCTCTAAACAAAACCCATAGAGCCAGACCGGACTTACTGTGAATGTTTCAATTTTCAATAGGGGGCCTACATATATATTGACCAAATTCACCTGATGTCAGTTGTCACCCTATAAAATCTTGGTTGTGCCATTTTGGGGGTCAGATTCCCAGCGTGTTACCGTGCTCAAGACCTATTTAAGGTGATGTGGCGCAAATGAACCTGCATCATATCTTAATAATTAATATGCAAGTTGTCTCCAAAAATGGCCGTCCATGTTTAAGCAGTATCTGCATACAACATCAGTGCAAGAGTTGGCTCGTTGTATACTTTTTGTTTAGCCAATTGAAGTTGGTTACAATCTTATCAAAGATATGATACTTCAAGCAAACAGATTTTTTACAATCAGTGACTGTGCAAATTGTACTCTCAGCTATTGTTTTAAAAGCCAGTAGATGTTCAGAGTATCTATTATTTAAGTAAAATTTTACCGACCATCATTCAACAGAAATTTTGCAGGTGAAAATTGTGACTGAGCGGTTAAGAGCACCGGACTCAATCTCGTGTTTCTGATCAGCAGCATGTGGGTTTGAGTCCCGATCTTGACACTTTTATCAATAAGCGAGGCACATTTATGGAAAGTAAAGTCATTGGTCCCATGCATTTTGTAATGCACATAAAAGAACCCTGTTTCACTTATATCACTTATCACTTATGAGAAGGGTTTTGCCCCAATGCTTTTGGTGGTGGCTGATGAGTGTGCTGCAGCACCTGATATAGGCCTAAACCTTTACAATGTGCTTTGGTCTTAAACTTGGAAAGTGGCACACATTATTGTGTTTTGTGTCACTGACACAATTCAATGTTTCAGACTATTTATGTTTTTCTTATACTATTTTTCACATTTTTACCATTTGGGACATGAACATTTTCATGTCCAACCTCTGAGCCCCCTTGCTATGATATTTCCCAAGATGTTCGGTAGAGGTCAAAGTTCATGCAGAGATTGCAGGGGCAATAAAACTGTAATTGAGAACACCATCTGTCTGGGCATATATCTTACTAATGTGGAAAACAATGTAAACCAACAGTAATTGAAACTCAAGCAAAACCAGTGAAAATGTCATTGCTTTTTATAGCTAAATTAAAGTGCATTGAATGTGGTAATAAAGTTCATTCTAGCACTATAAAGATTTGTTTCATGACATTGTCACAGAAAATAAGTATATAACTGGAATTGTCTTTATTCTTACATTGCAGTTGTTCATGTACATGTACATGTACATGTTTGACACATGTACAACATGTAGGCCTATATGTAGGCCAACATATAGGCCTACATCCTGCCGGTTTCTTTTTTATATATATTTAAATTCCTGACAAAAGATTGAATAGGAATTCTGCATAGTCACCACGACATTCCTTCAATTTGAGTGTTGAATATTGTAATGTTGGGAAACTTACAGCAATTAGTTACTTTAATTGAATAAATGTACAGCAGTGTCTGAATTGTGGCTAGGGCTGTTACTTTCTATGTGCATCCTATGGAATGCAATCTTCAAGATTTCCTAGGGATACATCATCAACCCATGTCAAATTTTCTCCTCCATGATCAGAGTAAGGCCCCTCATCAGGTTTTGACAAGTAGCAAAATAGATGTAGATGTACACTTCAAAGTTCATAACAGCCCTCTAGAGTTTTGTTTTTCATCTGAGAGCAGTGGTGTTTTAGTTGCAACTAATACAATAATGAGATTGCAAATAGTGATTTCATATTGAAACAATACACAACATATAACCTGTACAACACAGTGTGTATGGCAAGAAATTCAAGGGAATCCAATTAGGCCATGGCCTCTGATGCCCTGGTCATGTTCTTGGTGCCCCTTCAAAAGTTGCACACACACTTTAACCTCTCCAATGTAATTGGCCTTTGCAAAATGATAAATGTCCTCACTCTCTCAAAGATCAAATTTATGGCTAGGATATTCTCCAGACAATTGTTTCATACACTTAAAAGAAGTCAGCCCTTCAAACAGAAAATCATTCAGATTTTTACCTTCCAGGTATCACATCTTTGCAGTTCATAAAAGAAAACAGAATGACTGTAACTTATTGCTGCAAGTTTCTCAATATTACAGTGTTCAACAATTCTATTATTAATGGAATGTTGTGGTGACTAGCTAGATGCAGACTTTCCCTTCAATCTTTCATCACATGACTCTAGTCCATGCACACTTGTTCTGGACCACTAGCCCCTACTTCAAGGATTTGAAGGGGCTGGTGAGTTTGTTTTCAAAAGACTTAATGGATTTTTATCCAAAGTGTACAGCGATAGTGATCTCCTAACTTATAAACAAAAGTGGGCGCTTAAGATTATCTTCTTCAACAAAGACAAATCCTTGGAAAAAAGTCAGCTGGCACAGACTTATATTTTCAAAACTGTGGACAAAAACTAATTGTGGGGTCGATTTCACAAAGAGTTAAGATGATCTTAAGTTTGTGCTAATCTTAATTGCTTAGCAAAGTGTAATGCCACAAAACAATTCACTATGGCAATGTTGACAACTCATCTAAAAGAAGAATCCTCAAGCTTTGTGGAATTGATCCCAGGATTGCTAACTATCACAAACAATTCGTTAGTTTTTTTTTATCTGAAAATTGAAACTAGAGGATGGGAATAAAATTACTCTTCCATAAACCAATGGTGTACTTTCTCTTTATAAGATTCAAATGTACATTCGTTTTTTGTTAAAGATAACATTAGTTCACACAAATATTTGATCACATTTGAGAACAAATATCTAGAAATTCTTCCCAAAGCAGTTGAGCCTCGCTAGGCAGGATACATGAGCGTATTACTTCAAAGGATTCTTCAGTCTCATTATTTCTTCATCAAGTATATCAGCTTTTAGGCAACTTCCACATAAATCACAACAAATAAAAAACAAATATTGGGGGTAATAATAATCATGTGAAAGAAGATAACGTCACTGAGTCTGACCAGCTGAGTAAAAACCATAATGGAGCACAATAATGCAGGCCTAAAAGTAATGCAGACAGCTCCATAAAGCCTGGCTAGACCCACGGTGAGGAGACACTGTCAGCGCTCAATAAGTTGGCGTCAGAAACTTTGGGCTTCTTTTCAGTAACTCAGCAACCACTAATAGCCTCAAACTGAGTGGGGGTGTACATGCAAGTATGTTTGCCCAGTAAATATGATATCTCTCCAGAGTGTGTTTGATGTTGATAATATCTTTTAAGTCTCCCCTAAGCAATAGTCTGGATTATCCATACATTTCATTGTATAGTTGTTATGATAGGTTGCCATAAAAACTTATCAGTTTATGTTTTCTGGGTTGCAACAGATACAAGTTTCAGTGTCACCAGGCTCAAATTTTTGTTTGGGGGGGGGAATCCACAAGAATTATATCTAAAAAATGTTTACTGGACCGCACATGTTTTTACAATACCAGAATCAAAATGAAAAAATAACTTCCTGACACATTTCAACATTTGATCATTAAGCACTTATTTCATTTGTCTTTCGGGTGTTAAGTTATACTTCATTACTCAATAGAATTGAAGTGTATTAATATCAGACCAAAAAGTCAACTGATAATTTGTTTTTGTTCAAGATATTACACATTGAGGTATTTTTATTCAATTGAAAAATACAAGGCTACCAGACTTGTCTGGTCATGAGTACAGGAAATTGGCTTGCGGTCCAGTGTATAGTTCAAGCCCTGAGTGAGGCTGAGAGTTTGAGTCTCTTCACCTCAATATAACTTTGTATGCTGGATGTTTAATTAATATGCTGAACGTTGTCTGATTCTGATGGATAAGTTTGGCTCCTATTACTTCTTTTGTTTTGGAACAGGGCTTTGAAAGAATTCCTTGAAGAACACTAAATCACCGTTTTTTATAGTTCAAACTTTCAGTCTTGCTCTTTGGATTTGTAGAGCTGAATGATTTCATTAAGTATAGTCTCAAATTAGTTGTGTGGTGTAGGCCTATATGTTTGTGAAAGGGGTCAGCTGTACTGTATGTAGGCATTTGAGTACTTTGTGAATTCCATCATTTTTCCTAGTAAACATCAAAATACAAAAAAATACTCTGGACATAAAAGAGGAACAATCTGACCAGCAAATTCTTTTACAATGTAACCATGCAAGAGCCATTTCTAATGTAACAAATGTATTTCTTTATCTCACAACTTATACATGTAGGCCTACATAATCAACGGTTTTATTTACATACCGGCAAATACAAGTACTGATGGTATGCTCAATGCACTCCTTCTGGCCACAGTTCATGTTCTGATACATTGTGGAGAGAGGCTCGCTATCAAATGAATGTTCCCGGCGCTTGTTGGCCTACATAGTTGTTAGAGGTACTCAACCCTAAACAAACTGGATTTTATAACTGCAGAAAGTTATGTTATGGTTGAAACACTTCATGGTAAACAACAATGTCAAACCATGCAAGAAAAATATTTTTTACATCAAAATAAGCTGCCATCAATACCTGTACATGTCAGGAATGAGATTTGCGACGATGGACAATCCTAAAAGTCGCTTAATGGCCTGGGTTCCCCTTATTCTAGACCCAGAACCTGTCAGATGTTATAGTTTGGGAGAGATACAGAGTCTGTGCGTCAGCACAATGACAAAACTGCAGGTTTGGACACAATGTGGACTATCTATTACTCCATGTGGTGACCGCTTTACTTCTTTCAAGAAATTGTAAAGGCTCAAGGAGAATTGAAGAAAATCATGCAATCTGGAAAAATCCTGAGATGTCACAAGCCTGAAATCTTTGAAACACATGACAACTGTATGTTTCGGACACAGATTCTCATATAAATTATACATATATAAATTATATGTAAACTCAGTGAACAATTACCCTTGTGTAGCAGAGCAAATTGCTATTCAAAATGTACATGTAGGCCTTTCTGTTGCTTACTCCAAAATCATCAACTGCTAGCTGCTACGATCATTATTAGCAACGCCTGTGTGCAAAATAAGTTCAGTCTAAATTGTTTGTTATAAAATGCAAAATTGCTGTACAAAACGTTCCTTGAAACTGTAAAAATTCACAGGTCTAAGTTCCAAAATCCCAGTCAACTAAACATGAGAGCTGCAAACATACATTGTAATAACAATTTTTTATAGCACCAATTATTTTTTTGACAACAGAGCTGTTACTCCACTTACAAATAAGCTTTTCTAGGGAAGGTTTCCATGGTAATGACACACCCTACGTGTCAGACCGCACAAGATGGTAACAAAATAATAAACTGAAAGATTTTGTCAGTAAGGCTCCCAAGTACTGTATATCTCTTTTGGACAAACACATTTTGAAAATCCTGGTTTTACCTTGGTTTGAGTGACTCATTGTTGTACAGTCGGGGCATTGAGATGCTTAGCATGAATTCAGGGTTAATAACTGCATCAGAAGCCAGCTGTTTGGAAATTGGGATGTACCATATGGTTTGTGATAGTTTTGTGGAAGCACCTGGGTTTTTAAAGCTAAAGTGCTTTGGTAAAATATTTCCTTTTTACTTCTTAATACACCATGATAATCAGGGCCTACATACATATGTATAGGCCTACATGTCCTGAGCCCAATTTCATGGCACTGGTATTTGCAGAGTTCTGATCATATACCCATAGAATCATACACATTAAAGGGGCCCCATAAGCACAGAACTCTGCGGTAAGCAGCCAGTGTCATGAAATTGGGCTCTGTAGTTTCTAACAGTTGCTTGCTGGAGGGCCTTGCATTGACTTATAGCAGCCACTGGTTTTTATTTCTTGAATGAGCTACATAATGTATTATCTTTATTTGTTCAGTTCACCACTTACCATGTCAAACAAAACGCTATTAAAGCAGAAAAACAAACACCAGACCTACATGTATGGGATTACTAGAGATGGCAGATGTGTAAAGATTGGTACAAGTTAATCCTTAGAAACAAAAGTCTTGTCCCATATGTTGCAAATAATCCCTTATACAGACATGCAGACTTGAATTTGAAGGGAACAGCCTCCTTGCCCCTATAATTGTCTTGGTGCCCCCATGAAATAATCCAATAGAAATTATTTTTTCTTAATTAGACGTGCCCTTTAACCAACTCAAAAATATTTTCCCTGAACAGAGTATCAAGGCCTGGGCATGTACATGTAGATGTGTGTGATGTGAACAGGGCTCAAATTTGGGGGGAAATCCACAAGTCAAAAAGGCATGTAGATCAAAACACTGGAACTGAAATTTTATTTTCAAGACCAGAATCAAAATGGGAACAATTTTCTACACTTTTAACATACATTGTATATAAACTGATTTTACTTGAACAAGCAATAAAACAGATGATTGATCTCATTTGTCTCATGTTGCTTTCATACCTCATTGAAGTATAAATTGAATTTAAACACCAAAGTTTTAGATACCACTGAAAAAAAGCTCCTTTCCCATTCGATGGTCTACTCTCTAAAAATTGTGTATGCCTTTTTTGGTTGTCTTCTTTGTTACAATAAAAAGTATGCCACATTTCGGCTTTGGCAAATATTTTACACAAAATGTACTCGTATTGTTGTACATATCTAGTGTACTGTTGCTTGAAGACATAGCCCAAGAGTTTTAGATCAAATTTTGAACAAATATTGACATCTTTGCAATAAAATCACTTTACTTTTATTACTACAGTACTGTCATACTTTTCCAACTTGTTGACAAGCCTCCTCTGTTATCACAGCAATTATCAGCACATGTGTGAACTAACAATCAAGCTTGCATTTATAATCAGTGGCTAATGAAATCACAAAAAGAGGGGAAAAAAACAAAAACATGAAAAACCTAGCAACACCGAGAGCTAACCTCAGATTGGATGTAACACCTGGGCTGTAAGTTTTTTTCTTATTGCCGCAATCAGTTGTGACTTGACAGCAATTAATTTGATTACATCCAGTAGGTGTCAACTCCCCAGAGGAGAAGTGTTTGATTTGTGCCAAAGGCCATGCAAATACTGCTCTCGTATCTGACACTAGGGGATTCAAGGATTGAAGATAATTTTACACTCGTTACTGGTGTACACACTTCCACCACGCTGAAATAAGAGTCAATCGATAGCGTAAGTTCGGGACCACAGGTGTGTATGGTTTTTGCTCCATGCTCTAACTGATATGGTGTTCACTGCTGTGAACAGTAATGATGATGGGAGAAGTGACTCATTGGTCACTGCTCTCAGTCCAATTTCACGGTGTCCCTTACTACTGTGAAGAAGAATTGACAATCACTGATGACTTTTTGCCTTGATATACTGCTGAAGAGTCCAAATTTTACCACAAAATTACACAGCTATCAAAGAAGTTGGACTTGAACCCTGCAACCATCTTAAGACTCTTCTGAAGACGAGCAGAGTATTCTGTTCCTAACTTTGAGACCACATTAGCTCTTCTCAGAGACAAAACTCCTCCCAAAACAGATTAATGGTTGTTCCTGAAAGTTTACTATTTATATTTACTTCTTGTTATCCATTCACACCATGCAAAACTTCAAACATCACTTAATATTATCTTTAGTCTAGTAGCAGCAATATTAGACTTTGAGTGCTCAACAAGTTTTTTTTCAATGGGGTTCGAATAAAGAGCAAGACAATGGTGCTTTGTAAAGGGAGCGTTTCAAAATTTAAGCACAGATGTGTCAGAGGCAATTGTCTAAATGATCCAAGTTATTGCCTTGATGCCCATTGAAATTTGCCAGCAAAAAATTACTTTCCCTCATTCAGGTGCCCTCTACAAGGAAAATCTGCCTTGTCCTTACATGAAAGAAGTGTACAGTAAAACCCACTTTCTTTATTAGAGTTTTTCCTGATAAATTCTCAGAATGAGGGGACCCAATATCGATAATACACACTCATATTTAAAGTTTCAACAACAAAAAACAAATAACAGTAGATAAACTGCAGAGTTCATAATACAGGGCTGGAGTTTCATCTCTCATGGGGCAAGGCCATTTTTTATTTTGCAAAGAGCACTTCCATTGGAAATTCTATGGGAAACTTTTAAAGGAGCACCAAAGCCAAGACGAGGGCAACCAAGATCCAGGCCTGGCAATATAGGCTACAATCTAATTAAGACGTCACATTGTAGAAGGAAACTTGCCAAAAAATTACTTTAGGTAAAATAATTAGGGCCTACAGACCTCCAAATCTGCAAACTAAAAAAGTAATAATAAAAAACAAAACAGCTATATCCAAGATGTCCAAAATATAATTATATAATTGAGATACACCTCCTCCTCTTTTAACGCAAAAAAACAACAACACCTAAAACAAAACAAGTCTATCAAAAGTCAACAAAAAGCAACAAATCATATGTAATATGAAAACCTCTCGGATTTTAAAATGAGCAGAAAAAACAGGTTTGAGATCAAGTAAAGTATTGAGTTTTCAAACAAAGCACTCTGCTTTTATCCAGGATCTTATTTATATACCACCTTACCAAGGAGTCATACACAGGAGTCTTACCAAGGGGGAGAACATAAATGATGTGTTACTTTTTACTTTTCTCCATCAGACACCATGAAAGCCTACATTCTTTAAAGGCCATTTTATCCTTTCCCCAAGGCTGATACAGTTTCAGATTATGACATCCAGAACTCAGCATGGCCCTCGTCTGAATCAACACTCACTGTCCTCAATCTAGTCCAGCCGCATGCCCCACGGATATTAACCAATTCGCGCTCTGCCCGACTGCATCCATCCCCTGCCAACCAACTCATTCTAATTTGATTAAAAATGGTGTCAAATGTGGCACCCCGCTTGCCGCCAAGACTTGTGTGGGTGCAGTGCCACATGCCTACGTGTCCACAATACCCCTGAACATATGACAAGACTTTCCGGCGGAGAGGGGTTTGATCCAAGATGGAAAACAAATTCTAGAGCATGCATTGAATCTGTCTATTTAGTTTCTTTCTTAATTTTTTTAAGTTTTTAGTCCGCACAAAGATTGCTCTCTAACTTTGCTCCCTTAAAAATTAAATTAAGATCTTGATCCATGTAGAGGGACTGCCAGATTACTCCTGGAGTTACAGGTTCAAATCCAACCCACTGCCCTCATTTCCCAAAAGTTGAAGTTTACACCGAGTGGACTTTTAAAGAATAATTCAACGATTCTGAAATGTAAACAATTAATGCTAAATCTTTCCTTCACACTTCAGTGAATTTCAGCTGATTAAGGTGAGCTGAAGAAATAATTTAACACACCCTGGAGGGTTTTTCACTATCTGTCATCAAGGGAAACCACAGACAAAGCTTGACCTTTCTCTAAGTTAATTCCGTCATCACTAATTTCCCTCCAAATGGTGTCAAGGACTTCTAATGTAAGACAGATGATGTGCCTGAGTGAGGGTTATGCTGGGACACCTTTCATGAAAGCATGGAGAAAGTACATCATCGTTTTAAGGAAGAGTAAAGTAATTCCCATTGTTGTGTTTTAAATAAACATGCCATAAAAACCAACCTGTACAAATGATGCCTAGTTCAGTGGTCCCAATTTAGTGATAACAACAAAAAATTGCTTATCTTTTGTCGGTAATTTGAATACGTTGAAGTGCTTGATTTGGGGGTGGGCCATCACAGTTATAAAATATTCCACATTAAAATACAAACCATGAGTTGCAAATTGTTCATTCTCATGACACATTTACTAAATAAATACACATAATGTGCAGCACACCTCGGTCATTGTTTGGGACTGTCACTAATTGGATCAATTAACAACTAAGAGACTATACAATGAGTCAATATCTAAGAGATCAATAACACCCTCACTCATCTGCTAATACATGTGTCAGTAAATAAATACAAAGGCAACTTGTTAGATAGAATTAATTAATAGTTAGAAATAGCTTAGAAAGCCAATAATCTGATTAACAAAAATAATGAAACCTGCTGGTGTAACTCAAGAAATGGAGTATTAGGTTGAAAGTGTAATAAAAGCTCCATGCTAAAAGTAATGTAAACTGCAAGACAGCAATGACATGGGTTCCTGAGGCTAAGAGGAAAGTGGGAAGCCCGGAACAACAAGGAGGCATACTGTTGAAATAGAAAGGAAACACATAAGATGGAAGTCTTGGAATGAAGCAAACCTGCGGCCCAAAACAGTAAACAGAAGAGAGTGCACAGTAGCCTTGTGGGCTACTCAACCCAAAAAGGAGCGGTGAGATGAAGCTGAATAAGAAGACACGATTGGTCTTGACCTACATGTACAAGAAGTTCCATGAGATTACTGGGAAGACATTCAGGAGCTAGTTACATTTGTATTTCAGCAAAGCTGTTTCCTCCAAGGAGATCTTGGTGGTCTTAATTTGGTGCACGATATGTGGCATGGTGTAACACTCGCACATTTATTATGTCTTTATTTTGTTCTGTGAATCTCAGGAATTTGTAAGAGGATTGGGTTTTGGGTTTTGTTTTGGGGGTGTTTATTTTTTGTATATATATATTTATTTTTATTTTATTATTTTTTTGGGGGCGGGGTACTTCTGTAGAAGAGGAAACAAGTGTAAACATTTGAACAGACACCCCTGACAGATCACGCATGGTAAACATGTAGGCCTACACTTATGTATGAATGTACATGTAGAACCAAGGAGAACAACTAACACCTTGAAAGAACACAGGTAAAACAGCTCACATATTCCTTCCAGCCACATCCCCCTCCTGTCTATTAAAACCTTCCTACTATTGATAACATTTCATCCAAAAGAACTTTGGTTACTCAAACATGCAATAGAGACATGTACCTTTCTGTTTCAAAAAATCAATTTGATTGACGTATATAGAGGACACCATTTGTAGGTCAGCTTCTGAAAACAATTTGACCTTCTGACCCTGAAATGTTTGTATCTTTACTAAAATCTTTGCAAGGCACCCCGACCGGAATCCTTTCAAAACAACAATCACGCCCTAATAAAATGAAACCACACAACAAATTTACAACCGCAGTTTTTGCAACAATTCAGCAATACATGTGGAAATGGCCCCAATGATCTGCACCACATGTGTCCCTTGTTAAGGCCAAATTATCCAATTGATGTAAACAATTTTCACCAAGGATTCACTGTGGGGCGCTTGGACCTACTTTATTAATGTCACAGCTTGTGTCTTTGAGGATGACTAGGTCAACAAAACTCACACTGATATTATACACAAATAAGGAATTCAAGACAGAAAGCCTCTGTTTATAAAACAGAAAGCCTCAAAAATACCACTAGTTCAGCTTTAGAGGTTTCATACAGAAATCAACCTGCTAAAAAGTAATTTGAACGAATTGGGCCTAAATGTAAACTCTGCCAGATACAACTATTTCAAAATAGCAAGGTATTCAGAAAAGTACATTCAAGGATCCCGAACATTGTGTAACTTTTATCTGAAAGAGTACTTGTTATAAAAATAGTAATGGTTGAAAGATTCCTGAGAAATCATTTCTCCTCTATCGAAGTATATACTTCAAAAATTAATATCTCCAAAGATCACCTTAAGACGACTTTTAGAAATTAAAATGTATGTGGTGTCTGTTTGCGAATGCTGCAGCCAGAGATGCGGTTGGTGCCTGCTGTCACCTCTTTAAATGTCGAATGATTTAATTCCACAATCTTGATGAAAATACAGTGACAGTTTTTACACACTGTAGTCAACTGAAACTTTCACAGGTGATTTTTATTGTACCTTTCTTGATAATTCTGCCTGTAAATCAGAATTATGTTGACAAAAACCAAACAATGACCCTACCTTTAATTTCATGAAAGTTTACGAGATCCAAATCATGAGAAGCGAATGAATTGTGGTTGACTCATGATTTAAGCATCATATACATCACTTTGATTTTAAAAATATTTGTTATTAACATAACATTTATGGAATTTGTCTTTAGTGTGATTAGTATTTTGAATCATTGTAGTCCTAATGCAACAGTACGTAAATTCAGAGGTCACAGGTTCAAATACTGCTCAAAGTCATCGTCTTTGTTCACCCAAATGGTTTGTTAATGAACCCAGTCAGTTTCCCTTGTGTTTTATTACTTGCTTTTAATATAAAACAAGTAAATCACAATGAAGTAGATTTGAAGAAATAAACCAAGTTTATTTGCAATCTAAGTTCTTCATATCCAGTCAGTTAGTTTTATAGACAACCCCTCCAATTATTCATAAATTTTGTTCAGTGAAGTTTAGTTTATGGGAACCAGAAAGCCCTCAAACTTCTCTCCTACTTTCTGAAAACCAGCTTCATGGGTGGGCAGATTACAGTCTCATTCATGCAAGTGGTTATGCATGAGGACAGAATAAAGGTACCACTATAGTACAACATATAAATCCCACTTATACATAATCCGTTTCAAGTTTTTTTTATCCTCTACATAAAATCTTCACCCACAATTGTAGCTGATCCAAGGGGGTTTAGAGAAATGTAACTGTTCTGACTGCCCAGAAAAGAAGGGGAAGAAAATAGCATGGGTTTTGAGGCATTGCATGGCGAGGTATTATTTTCAATTTGAAACATCATGTGTAAAGGACTACATTACATTTACTTTGCTGTGTAGATTTGTTCTTTGAGAATTTGTCTAGTTATTTATTCTACTGTACAGGAGTAGATTTGGGAAATCAAGAGACTACTAAATTCTGAAAAGAAATGTCATGCTTATTAAAATAGCTGATAGAAATAGAAAACTGCTTACCAACAAAAATGGTCTGAGGTATGGGAAAAGTACAGTAGTAATGGCCTAATTTGTTGACCCTTCAAGAGTCTTCAGTGTTACAGAAGTAGTCAGGTGCAAACAAATTCACAGTGAAAGCAAGGAGCAGAGAGCAGACAGAAGATGCAGAAGGTGAACAAAGAAAAAGGATTCCCAAAGCTGTCACTGGGTCTGCATAGAAAATGGTGGATACATGTATGTGTCGCAGAGAATAGTACTTTTAGTAATTTGTTTGTGTATACATACTCAAACTACTACTCATAAAACTGTATTCCTACTCAATACTCATGAAGAAAAACACTTATAGTCATACTTATGGACAAAATACTCACACTTCGTCTTAGCAAAGTACTTAAACATATGAACACTTGAAAAAGAAATCACACCCAGAATCATGGAAAAAATAGCACTCATACTATGGAAAAACACACATAATTGTCTTCCTCCACACATACATGTACTGAAGGTCTACATAAAGCAACTTATTCACAAACACTGTCTGACCAAAGCTTTAATAACTGAAGCATGTTTCATTTACAGTGAATGTAAATGACCACGAAGTTCAACTTCTTGTACTCATGTACTGGGTTAGCAAAAGTACAGACCCACTTGTAGACACTTGTACCCCCATAGGCATGAAAGTAAATCAGGTAGATATCACAACCAGAAGATACTATCCCAATCTTGGACCCTTTCATAGTCCATTCCCCTCCGAGACTACAGTGGGGATTATTCAAAGCTATTCCATCCAACCCTCTCATTCCTCCCTCCCTTAACCCCCTTTAGCAAAATCAATGTCCTGTCTTCTTGAAATCCACTGCAGTGTCTGAGTCTGACACCATGGGATACTGAAGCAAGCCCAGGTATTGAACTACAGACAGGGGCACCTTCCCCTGGGGCTTGAGGGGGTGAACTTTCTCAAGATAGGCTACTTACAGGTGAGAGTGAGATGGATTGTAAGAACTTAAAGCCCTGCATGGAAAAAAATCTTCATCAAAAACCTCATAGAAGGGCCATGCTGAAAAGAAGTAATGTTTGTTGTGACTTGTGTGACTTTTATTTCTCTGCTTTTGTTGTTGTTGTAATAATTAAACAAATATGTGGCAAACCTTGAGATTAACATTTTATTTTATTTTATAAAGCACGATCTAGGAACCTTATAAAACGTTACAGTTTTCTTGAAGAGTAAGACTGTGTCCAAATGAATAGCTTCGGGGGTGGGAACACCCAGAACACCATAAAGTCCCTCTAATATTGCAATTGCAGCCATCAGCCTTAGACACAGCCAAAGTTGCTTGATTCTGAAGCAGCTTTGTTCCCATCGTCTGGATGTTTTTAAACAAACCCACTGTACAAACCAACCTGTGAAAATCTCAGCAAATTGGGTGGTTGTGTTTTGTCAGGGATTTTGAGCATGTTCATATCAATTTACTTGGATTGCTGCTATGGAACTAATCAACTGTGATTTTTTTCTGAGGGAAGTGGTCTTTGATGTTGTTTTCTTACTGGTAAATGCAATTTTCTACATAAAACTTGTTTTTCTTGATACAATCTTTCTCTTTCTGAAGTATAAGGCCTCCAACTCTCAATCAAGATTTTTTGGAGGTCTGAAAAACAAATTCCTGGTGAGTAAAATTTCTCAGGTAGCCTCTCCCAACTTCAAATGATGGGTGTACTGCCAGTAGGCCTATCTTCTTATCAGAGATCAGTTTCTCCTGATACCCACCAAGGGCCTCAGGGGTTCAAATCCCTGCAACAAGAGAGAGATCAGTGGGGTGGATTTTTATGAAAGGTGAAAACATCTATCCTGCTACTTAAAATCCTCTCTGTGGTTTCTCATTCTTCAATTGCTGTAAATACAAAACTGTGATGCAATTTGCCTCTGCAGTAAGATGCAATGTACTGTACATGTACATGCACATGTAAAGCATGTGTACTGTAGCCTTTGAAACAAGAATCGAACACATAATGCGGCGAAATTGTAAACTTGATTCCGTGATGCATTGACCAGAAATCCAGTGAGATAAAAACAAGTCAAACGGGAATGACTCATGAACAAGCTTTTTTTTTATAAGAAGGGAGTATTTAGAGGAGAGAGACAACATTTTTACAGTAGTATAGACCAGTGGCAACATTCAAATCGACAGTTCACGAGTGAAATAAACTTCAGCGGCCACAGAAGCAATTTTCTTGGTCTTTGTCTCTGCCTTGCAGCACTGGTGCCGCTTGAAATCTTCAAGTAGAAATTTACATTTCCTCTCTGGGTTCCCTTTTACACTAAAGTGCAGGTGCCCTGCCAAAAATTTAGGCCCTGAACGTATCAATAGGGTTAGGTAACAAACCCAGAGGGCTTTTGACTTTCTAATCTACAAAGTACAAGCCAAGGATTGAAATGTTGAGTGATAAAAGAGTTAGCTTTTCACTTAACCTTCATTTTTGGTGAGAGTTAATGTCTGGTGTGCTAATGAGCTTATGACATCATAAAACGCTTACAATTTGTTGGAAAATCTACCAGAAATATTATATTCTGCATTCCAGCATTAGCATACTTTCTATCACTACAACTAAAGATCAATCGAAAAAGTACCTGCACTTTAGCTCTTCACTGTTACAACACACAAAATTAAATGTACAAAATACAAATAGTCTCGGACTTCACAGATTATGTCCAAATGTTAATCTCTGTTGAAGGATCAAACAGCATTTCTCTTAATCTCTTTGTCTCCTTAACACTGCAGGAAATCACAAACATTTCTAAGAGGGTTTCTTTGATTGGGAAAAAGGCAAGAAACTCTGGGGCTTGGGGCTTTCAAAGTTTACATTTGACAAAATCTGAGCTCATAGAAGGGGCTGACAAGATGCAGGCAAGTCAGTCAAATAGTTATGGCATATTTGAGAGTTTCATGAAACCATTTCTGGCTTCTTCTTTTTTTCAGAACAGTTTTCTTTTATTGTTTCATAGCCCTGCCTAGTTTTAAAAATAAAATATATATCTTTAATTTCAGAGGAACCTTACTTTGTATTGTACATAGCTGGTTCTATTTCACAGAACCTAATTTCTATACCATTTGTGGAGTGAGAAAAAAAAGCTGAAACGGAATCTAGATTTTTGTAACAAATTTGGTTAAATACCTTGCCTTTCTTTGAAAATTATTGAATGTGAAAATATGTACTTCAAGTTGCTGTCTTCATTGTTCTTGACACTTTGGCAGTAAGCACTCAATACATGTAGGCTGGTTAGTAAAGTGACTTCTAAAGTATCATACATATAAAATGGACAATAGTATCACAGTTTTTACAGTTTATAAAAACTGACAGATTGAACTTTGAAGTGAAAGTGGACACAATCTTCTGAAACATTCACTTTAACTCTTAAGCAGCCGATTAGAAATAATATCTCTTATTTGCACATCATTCAACTTAAACACCTTAACCTCAACAAGATGTCATACTGAAAAGAAAGCTGAGACAGACTTCAAATAATCCATCGATTAGGACTGGATTAGCTCCCAGTGGATTAAGCTCCATCTAAATCCCCTCCGGAATTTATAAAATAACTGTACTTTTTTTCCTGCTCATCATCATCAGAATATTGCTCACTCACTGTAGCTGACTTCCCTGTTCTTTGTAGTGAGCAGTGTAGGCTAGCCAATTTAGTCTCCTAAAAGAATAACTTGCTGTGATCTTTGAAGACTATAGTAAAAGAACAATTCCATCAACAGTAAATACCCAATGGTAATGACTTTATATGAAATACCTTATCTTAACCCAATGCCCAACCTGTCTCATTGACAACACCAGTGGAGAATATTGTTGACAGAATTATGTAAATAGGCCAATTCAAAACACCGTCAAAATTGCTGCATAAAAACTGACAAAACTTCATCAGTCCATGGAGTTGAACAAAGTACGCTGTGATCTACTTTTTGCAATTTTGGAGGCACATGTAATCTAAAATTAGGCATAGCTTTTTTGAAACAGACGTCAGTCTGACCTGGTTTGACTTCAAAGGAATCACTAGGACGCCAAGAGTTCTCCTCTTTTTGCAATCTTTCAAGCTCCTTCAATTATCAAATTGCACTACCGTCTTCTAATATGGTTACGCTACTGAGCTGGAACATGTAAATTCGTTCACTCTCCTGATAGTGACTATTGAAACAAGGATTTTTCAATGATCTTTTCTTCTCCATCTTCTATCCATTCTGAGTATAAAAAAAACATGAAGAATACCCACAGAGAGCTCCACAAAAGGAGTCAGGAGTGGGAGTCCATTTCAAGGACCAGACTAAATGGCCTCAGGGAGATTATGTGCTTAAATAACAATACAAACCAACTTCTGAGGATACATGGAGAAAATGTCTCATAGGCTTTAAAGGCATCATTATCAAATGCCTTTCTCTATGGGATAAGTTTGCAAGGTATTAGTTCTCAATTTCTTGTCATTATTTTAGTTTGCAATATTATGCCATGGGTCTTTGAATGGTTTCTAGACTACTGGAACCGTTTGAGCAAAATTTCTTCAAGCCTATAAAGTTATACTACATTGTACTTGGACTGGCTTTTTTAAGTCACTGTACAAAGTGGTCAGTTGGTGGTCCAGCTGGCTAGTTCAGTGTTGAAAAGCTTCTCTATTTTAGTATGAAATAATATGGACAAGTGACAAATCTGGTAGAACTGGTCCCGCTGGTCAGTTACTGAAAAAGTGAAGGGCAAACCTTGTTTGAAGGATGACAACTGATCATGTCATCAATTTCCTGCTGCGGTGAAAGAACTTTAAAATGAGGATATTTTCCTCGATGATTGGTTTGTTTAGACATTACCAATTCAAAATGCACCCAATAAAAACAGATAACGTTCAACACTGGCTTTTTGAAAAAGCATTCTGATTCTCTAGTCGAGAAGAAAATAATTGATAAATAAAAAACCGAAGATCTCAACTAGAATTAAAACAAATGTACAGAAGTGCTGTATAATAATAATTTATTAGAAAGATCTTTATCCCCATGCTTTCCCTTTTTGAGTGGATGATGGTTACACACGGGTTATTCTTTAATTAACATTACTTAATAAAAACCAAAGAAATCCTCTTGTTCCAATAAGCCCTTTCCACTTTAACAGCAGTTTAGCAGGAGTCCCTTGCTTTATTTTAGCATGGTTCTGAAATTTTACAAATGCACTTTGTGTGAAAGGACAGCAATGTTTGAACTGTCCAAGGTCCCTAGTTAAATCTTCTCTTCGGGAAAGTGTGTCCAACATAAATGCAAGTTTCATAGATGATAATTTTGCATCGGGAATAACGAATATAATTTTGTTTGTTTACCTTTACACCTATGTGTGTATAAGTACTAAGTATAGCTCAACACACACCGGTGTAAGTTTTAAAAATAATAATAACTCTTTATCCCCAATGCAAAATTAACAATCATTGTGGTACCCGCTGCTAAGGATTAAAACTGCCTCTAGCCATCGGGCCAGGTTGTTAGACTTGTGTTAAGACATCTGCTCTAGCAAAGCAAAGGACGTGGGTTTAAACCTCACAAGAGTGATTAGCCTGTGAATTTTTTTCACAGAACTCGGGTAAGTACTGAGTATACAGCGCTTAACACACAAAGGTGTAAGGGTAAAAACCAAATTAATTATGCAGATTTCATTGTTACAACTGTAACATACCACAGTCCAGTGTTAAAGCCATAGAAAAAATGCCTCGCTCTCTCACAAAACTTGTTGTTTGTTGGTTCAGACTGTGGATAATCTTGTTTTCAGTTTTGGCATTTTGCATAAAATGTGTAAATATATCCATTAGTAGGTTAGGAGATGGACACACAGTCATAGTATGCTGGTTTCTGTAGTAGCAATAAGTACACCATTGACTATGCTGCGGCTCACACATCCACACAATGTGGACACAAGTTATCAAAAAACTGTGAGCACAAGACAAAAGAGGGGGGGGACTCGGAAATCTTAGTTCCCATTTTTGTAGGGTTGATGATGGAGGAGTTAAACAAATACACTCAGCCTCTGTAGTCAAAGTGAACCGACAGTGATTATTGGCAATTGGTTGGCTTATGTACACTGGTCTAGACCCCACAAGCCGTGCTGGAAGCATGGTAACACGGATACTCACTGGGTTTGGCAAATATAACCACTTGTAAGTTGTAGCAAAGCTGTAGGTTGGTAGAGATGAAGAATACACAGTGGTACATCATGACTAGGGTACTCTTGTGATGGCTTTAACATTTATGTGTAGGCATATATATAAAAAGTTAAACCCACTGCTTATGCAAAATGTGCACTGGAAAAACCCATAGGGAGATTGGCCGATGCTTTTAAAACAGACAAAGCAATTTAATTTTTGCATAACAAAGAGTAAACTAATCCACACAAAACTTTGTACAAATAAATTTCTTTCTTCTTTGGCACCAAACAAGAAGAAAACTGAGGAAATCAGCTGATCAGCTAAAATCAGCTGAAAAGTTGCACGCCTGTTACAAGCTAAAGCAAATAAATTTGACAAACCAACATTTTAACTATTTACTCAAACCTTTCAACCTTCATAAAATCATAGAATGTTTTGGTCTGTTTTTCCCACTACATTTACATAACTTGACAAAGACAGCTTGTGTAGTCAGTATAATGACAATCAGATCGAAATCCTACCTCACAATGTAGTTTCAGTATTTGCCGCTGAATAGTTTTTCCAGCCAATTATTTTAACTTATTATTATTATTTTTTTTAAACTAAAGGAACAACAAGCAAAGTTGGTCACTCTCAATTCCTTCTTCTTTGAAACTTACTGTGTCATGTTGTCCAAGTGAAAAATGACTGTATAACCTCAATTTACGAAACACATTAACCCTGCATCACCTTCATTTTCAGGTACAAAGACATCAGGAAAAGACCACAGCCAACTTCTACATAAATCATTCAAACTTTCGCAACAGGCCAATAACACACACACACAAAACATGTTTACGTTTCTTGTTGCTTCACTTGAATTGGATTGGTTTTACTTCTTCTGAAATCCCAAGCTGCTGCTACCACAGGAATGGCTCCCTAGCCAGTAATGACTGTCAATTTCAAATAAACAATAAAGGCAAATATATCCAGGCAAGATTTCTGAACACTTCCCCCCAACAAGCAAATTAAAACAATTGAAATGCTATAGAACATGCTGAATAATTAATCAAGCTGTGCCAATGACTGTGCCCAACAAATTAGGGGTTTTTTGAGCTGAGAATCAGAGCTTGAACTTTGAAGCATAGTAATGTTCTAAAAGGATTGAAAAAAGATGCCATGGGGTAACTTGTTTGATTGTGAAGTCACTGGGTAAAACCTACAAGTACAACATAACAGGACCAACATAACAGGACTCTCTGGCCAGTGGTCCCAGTGGTTGCTGTGAGTTTGCCACACTGAAACTACTCTACTCATAAAAAGCGTAATGACATAACACGTTTATATAGATATTTATATATTCATTTTCTATCATTACAAATAAATTCAAATTTCCACAAGAAAGAGACCTTAGATTTGTCCCACTTTTTTATGACAAAGGAAAAGAAGTTGAAACAAATGAGGAAAACGCAGGGCCAGGAAGAACAGCAAAGATCAGACAAATACAGGACCTTAGATCGTTTAATTCTTCATGGAAAATTTTAATATAAGGAAACCAAGAGGTGTTAAGTTACATGTAGCGACAGATTAATTTGTAACAGTGTCTATGACCTAGCCTCAAAGATTTTTTCCTCTGATTTCATAACAAGCATGAACCAAAATGACTTCACACACAAAATTACAATCTAAGTTTACACAAAAATTATGTGCTCATTGCAATTTTGGGTATATCTTGTGGGCAAGCTGATTTTTAATGGTGATACATTATGCAAATTTTATTTCAAAATAAAATCACCACTGGCACTCTATGAAACATACATCAGAAATAAAAAATTCTACCACCACTACAGTTGTTTTGTACAGAGGCCAATGTACTGGTAGCTGCCGTCATTTTACAGGCCTGATACTTGTCATTGCTTTGCTACCCTTCAAAATGTCCCAGTACAAACTTACATTTCCTTCATTGGGAGGCCCTTTAGATAAAGAAACTCCTTGCCCTTACAACAACAAAGCATCACCCCGATTGCAGCACTGATTTTGTACACATTTTGAAATTCAAATGATGGTGAACTTTTCTTCCTTAAAATTGCATTTTACATACTCCTAAAAGATTGAAATTCTACACCTGTTCTAGTCTACCCATCAAAATTCAATTTGTACTGAGTGGAATAGATATCAATAATCTTCAACAATGCTTTTGATCTATTAAACTTTACCTGGCTATTTCCATCAAGTATTTTAATAAAAATAAGGAAAAACAAATGCTCCCCCCCCCTAAATCTCATTCCTTTTCAATATTGAAAAAGAAAATTTAATTTTCAGATAGTGGAATTCATACTTATGGTGAACTAATCCAACAATCCATCCGATGGGTTGAACTATTGACCTTTAATTAAGAGCATTCCCATTAGCCCATACCATGACATGGCCGAGTTAAGCCCATCTCAAGAGTTCCTGCTCTTTCTCTTGATGAATTTCCCTTGTCTTGTTTCCATTTCCGTGTAGACTCAAATGACTTCTTTATAGTTCAGTAGACATAATTGCTCAAGAAAGCTCCCAGGTATGGGTTTTCCTGAAATCCCTTTTATCCATGACCGAAGCCAAATCAAGTTTCTAGACAGCAGGGCAAAAGAGTACGCCTTGCTGAGCAATTTGAAGAGGGGGTGAACCGTCAGTTGAGGAATCACAGAATTAGGCCGGAGGGAGGAGACTGAATCGTGACTCATTACTTATGAGTTTTGAAAATATGTGTTTAGAGATTTTTCTCCAGGCAGCATTGAGAATATTTTGAACAGAACCATTGTAGGAACTGAACAAAATTGTAATGATTATACTTTAACTCTTCCGAAATATGACCCTGTTGAACATTTTTGTTGTCATTATTTTATTTTATTTTTTTACTCCACATTTTCTAAATTTCTGGTAGGGTTTCTGTATGAATACACTTAACAAATTGAAGTTTAAGGAAAGCATGACTTTGTAATGTGTTCTTCTATTTAATCGTTTGGTTATTAACAATATCTTTTCTGAAGGTACTTTACTTTTGTTAGTACAGAGAAGCTATCAGTCATTCAATTCATACTATAAAGCTTGATTGGTATTTCATTATTGTAATTAAGCACTTCTTCCTTGAAGGGCACCTCTATGCAGAGCAAAATTTAAAATTCTTCTAAAACATTTCCAAGGGCACCAAGGCAATGACTAGGGGGCACGGTGGCAATTGCCTCCGTTGCCTCCATGATGTATCAGGCTAGTACTATACTGTCAGCTTTCACAGATATTAATATTTTATACAGACATTTATATCTGCCGTTAGTATTAAAAGAGCAATCATCAGATTTTACTGCTTATTTACATGTATGCAATCTTCATGCATGCATCTACAACTACATGTACAAGGAAAGTATGGAATAAAATACATTTGTTTCCTAAAACAATTTTAATGCCGACAAAAAAGGTATGAAACTTAGGTCTGAATTTTAGAACCAAGATTGAAATGATGACATATCCACCTTAGGAACCCCTAGAGTTATACACTTCAAGGCGCTTCTTGGAACAGTTATCCTCAACATAGAGAAGTAGATGGAAGAGAATGATTTATTTACACCTGAAGAAAAAAACTGTTTTTTCTGCCATGCAGACATATAAATAAGTGAATTCAGATACTAAAACTAAGATCTAAAAATTGTCATCCCTGATTTTACTGAAAGTTCAACACACCTGCAATGTTGCCACTGTCTATAATGGAGATGCAATTTATAGAAATGGGTTTAAATGTGAAAGTGGGGAGTAAATTTCCATTTACATTTACTTTTGGGTTGACTTATCTTTAGCCAAATTCAGTAAAAACATAAATGTAAACTTCTCAGTCAGTTTACAAATGTAAATAGTCTTTCAAAATTCCACCTACTGGAAGAAACATTCTAGCCGTTGGTGATGTTCAACTTCTAAGGAAAATGAAGGGACCATGTATGATTCAGTGATCATTCAATTTGATGGCTTATTATTTACAGGTCAGTTCAATCATACTCTCTCTCTCTCTCTCTGACCAGTGACTGGGATTTTCTATTCAATATTGTACTTGAATGTACAACTTGACTGGGATGAACGAAGGTCCTGTGTGTGTGTATTCAATGAGCCTCAACCTCATACCTTAGTTATGGTCATTGCTCAGATTAATTGAGATGCTCAAATCAATATTTTGTTACATAATATCTTCATATTGCATGGCACCCACTGCTCACAAGAGGTATACGTGTACAATACTAGTGAGCATGCGGTACAGTTGAAGCCATCTGGAAACATACACATGTAGGAACTGCACTGCAGTGTGTATACATTTAGATTGACTGAGCAATAGAGGAAGCATCACAACGGCAAGAATATTCTGGACAAATTTTGAGCTCTGAACAACTCTGAGGGAAAAACCTACATTCTGAATTATGGTAGAGTAAGCTGGGTAGATTGAGACCAATGATTCTGAAACAGCCAAAACAAATTTTATTTATATTTTGGGGGGCCCATTATAAAATATTCAATTTTGTTTAAATTTGTATTCAGATTTTGACTTTAAGTTAGCCTTATCAATGTTAAGAATATGAACAATATTGATAAGTTCATTTCAATAAATAATGATGACGGAAAAAGTGATGGTCAGTGCCTAATGGCAACCAAGAACCTCATAGTCTACAACTTACAAGGGAATGAAGGTATTGCCTCCATGACCCTGGTCATTGCTCAATGTGCCCTCTTAAAATATTCTAGTACAATTTAAATTTCCCTCCTTCTGGCAATCTTTAACGGGAAAATACTGCCATGCCCTTTAAAAAACAAGTATCCGACCTGCAACCAAGTAGAAAATGAAGCAAGGATTAAACTGAACCATCATGCTCAAGCAAGCATGTTCTACAAATTAACTTGGCATCCCTCTCTGCGACTTTGCACACCTATCCACAAGACATTCAAGAAAACACTATCTACAATTAATTCTGCCAGATTCATCATTCCATCAAAGCTCACAGCAAGAGTTTTTTCCCATCCACCATTAAAGACTGGAACATCAGCTTGCCAATCAATGTTATATAAACAGCCCTCCCTTCCACACATTGTGCACAAGCTGGGTGTTCCAGAGACTTTTTTTGCTGGTTTAACAATAACAATACTTGATATTTGTAAGATATTTGTAAGAAAGCCACTCCACACCCATGTATTAGATTCCTCCCAGAGAAAGTTTCCTCTATGAATTTATGAACCATTCACTTTCCACCAATTAAATTCAAATGTCTTGTATTTTATTTTACTTTATTAGGACTCATCAACCTGTACCTTTGTTATTTTATTTACACAAAGTTTCCAAATGTCAACATATTCCTTTTTCTTTAGCTTGCTCAAACTATGATTACTATTTTATTTACTCAGCCAATAATTGCAACAACCATACAAAGAATACGTACATTTAAAATCTTTATGAAAAGTAGAGTAACTGTAAACCAGATATTGGTACTGAGATATATATTAAAGCAACAAAACAGTTACACATGCACAAATCAAGACCAACAGACAAAACTATTGAAATTAGACCACAAAACAAATCCATTGTAAAGCAAGAAATTTAACATTCATTGAAATTTTGTGTAAGCTTACCTTTCCCACTGTTTGCCATGTTATGTTTCAGCTCCTCCAGGTACCTATCCAGAAGAAACGAGTTGGCAACGCTCATCTTGACTCGATTTTAAATTCCTCCAAATTCCAGCTCCAATTTCAGCTTTCCTTTAGCAAGCTGAATAATTTCTCAAAATAACAAACATCGATCACATCTGAAGGGTATTCCAAAAATAAATTCACTCGAGTCAAATTGGTTCTCTATTTTTTTAGGGGGGGGGGGGTGCACAATTATTTAAAAAAATGCCTTTTCAATGCTAGAAGCTAGTGAGCAAAATCCGCCTTGAAGAATGTTTCTATACCCCTAGTCATTAAGATGTCTCTATGCTCCGTCACACGCAAATTCACAAGTAAACATCATTAGAAATCAGTGCGTGTCAAAGAATAATCCCTTTCATACTGTAGAAGACCTGAAGAAATAAGGGGCGCATTTGTGGGGACTCTATATAAGTTGATTTTGCCAGCCCACCAGCCTAAGGGCTGCTTGCTCCAGCTAATCCTGCTTGCCCGCGTCTCGATGCAGCTCCCTGTTTCACAGTTTTCTTTAACTCCCATTCAGAGTCCAATCACGATCCCTGTGGTTGCCATCTGTGTGCTGGGTGCACCGGTCAGTCAATCACTGGATGTCATCTTTTGTATGGATGGGGGGAGTTCTTCTGGGGTGTCTTGTGAATCCACATCAATAGTTTTCAATGTAAACACCAGAGAAGAGGGGCCTGGAGCTAGAGAAGCATCCCACTTTTGCCCCAAACTTTGATTTTTCTCCTTTTATCTTTCCAGGTAACTGTTGTATCAATTGAATCAGTGCTCAGCAGAGCAGAGACAAGAAGTTATTTCACATCAGCATTTCAAATAATGATCAGTGCCTTTTCAAATGCAGTCTAGCTAGCTCCATCCACGTGCTGCTTGTTCGAAATATTCCACAATCCAGACACAAGCCAAGTGAAGTTGAACAGTAGTTTCTCTAACTAAGCAATGCAGCCACACAAGCACCTACACACCAACCCAGTAAGTGACTAAGTACATTGCATTGGCTGTGCACACACCCAATGCAAGATCACTGATTTATCTGGAAGCTCCCATTATATACCATAGGGGTGAGTCACCCAACTGATGTGGAATGTGTGGACATCAGTGAAGCCCTTTGAATGGATGTGCCAATCTGGGACAATGGGATTATCTAGATGTTTACATCCTTTGTTGATCCTCAATTCGGGAAAAGTGTGGGCCCATGGGGTGTGGGTGTGGGCCTTAATCCCTCAATCTGGGATCACACAGGCTATGGGGAATTGATACATGATTTCAGGGTCACAGCTCTTTGGTTGGGATAATCTCCCTGATGGATAATCAGGAGGAATATAAACTCAAGGGGTAAACCACATTCAGGCATTGAATGACACACACAGTGAAGAGAAAGTGCAATAGTTGTTATCATTTCTAAATGTCAGATTCTTTAGAGGTAATTTGTGTCATCAAATGACATGAGAATATGGAGAACAAATAACATAAAACTTAAAAGACAAAAGAGAAGAAACAATTTTTTATTTTTCTTTGTTCAGTCTAAAAACTCACTGATTAGGCTATATATCAGCAACAGTCTTATAAACAGAGAAATATTTTGAAGAGTAGCCTACCCAAAATAATCTGATTTTTCTCTGTTTTCACTACCAAATGTTATGACATTTTTACAGGTGGTTGAGTCATCATAGAGCTTTCACAATAATGGATGGTTGTGTGGTGTGCTGAGTGAAATTTGACAGAGTGGAACAAACCTACTCTGTCAAAAAACAGTTAAGTGCTCTAGCATTGGGTATAAAACCATTTTAACTTTAAAATTAAAAATCCAAGGCAAGCTTAAGGAGTTCATTGGTCACTATCACTTCATAATTACAGGGGTAGGTTTTCAAACAGAAATAACTACTTCAAAAACTTATGTTTAAAAAAAATTAACAAGTTAAAATAAAACCCAAATCTTCAACCAAGTGAAACTTTTGCTGTTGACAATCTCATGAATTAAACCCGGGGAACTTTTATGTTACAACAGCAAATGAAAACCTTGCTTGGTGAAATAATTCTTAATAAACTTTATATAAAAGTTTCCTAAAAAGTTCTCCGTTTGAAATCAAAACAACGGGTCAAGAGAATTTTGACAGAGAACTTGTTTTTAAATGCGTCACCTCTACTGAGGTTAACAGCTTATCAAAACAGAGGGCGGTCAGGTGGAAAATGTGGCAGAAGTAAGTATGGAGTGTACCACCTTTCAGTAATATGTCAAGGTCTGAAATATACTTCATGGATGGATGAATGCCAAGTAAACCCTCAAAGAATTGCATAATTGAATGCCCAACAGAATGTCCCAAATTTAACTGGAAAATGTAGTGAATTCACGGAGGAAGGAAATTTTAGGTGAAATTTTACGGGTGATTATTGCTTTCATCAATCAATGTTTGATGCAAAAACAATTATTTGTCATTTTCACAAATTGTAAATTTGATGCAGTGAAATCATGGTGGAGGAAGGACAATATGTAAAATTTGAACAGATTGGTTTATTAATAATGAGTAAATTACTTACACTCTATATACAAAGACACTATTTTCTATGTAGATTATTTTGGTAGGTATTTGGAACAATAGTGTCAACAACAATACAAAAGTAACATTTCAAAATTGAACATATTACTAGTAAACCTTATTTTTAAGCTTATCAAAAGTTTCATCCACTAAAGATTTATCTGTGAAAACTATAGAAATACTACTTAATAGTTATCTCTAAGTGAGCTCACAATGTGTGTACCTTAACAACTTAGTGAATAACAGGCCTAAATTTAATTAAAGTTACACTCCTAAAGACCCCAGTTGTAGGTCCCTACCTTGGAGGAATGTATATGTTTGGTAAGTATAGTATAAAGCATTTTGAGAAACATTTCACTTCAAAGAAATGTCCTTATGTTAAAATGATTTTAGTTTTTATGCCCGAAAACTTGTTCTTCCTGCGAGTAAATTATCGCTCCAGATTTTCGGCGATATCTCAAAAAACCAAACCACCTTTTGAAATGAAATTTTTACAGGTTATTTTTGTTGTATAGGCCTACTATACTACATTTATGTAGGATTAAACAAACGAATGGTTCCAAAAACCAAAGGTATACTTTGCCTTAAAGGAACATTACAGAACTGGTTTTTTCTAACAAAACAGTGTAAGCACTTTATATAATCCACCATATACATAAACTGACAAACCTATAGAAGTTTGAGATCGATCGGCAATCTGGGTCACGAGAAAATAGTGAAAAACCGATTACACATTTGCATGTGTTATACAATGCAATAATAAAATGCTCATGAGCGATAAACTCCAATCGGAAATTAGTTTTATTTTTTTCTCATCAAATATGGCATTTCAGACAGAAATATTTCTAGGGATGTTTTCTACTATCATCATCATTAGAATGTAAGTTTTATGTAAATCTGTGATCTTAAAGAACATTTTATTTACCAGTTCTGTAACTTTCCTTTAAAAGACCTCAATATTTAAAAATTAATGATTAATTATTATTTATTTTTTTATGATAAGGACTATTGTTCATTTTGAACAAACCTAAAAGTGGATTTGAGAAATAAGTTAATCAATTGTTTTCCGTTCTTTCTGTTGCATTGCTGGGGCGGTGCCCCCCCCCTAAATAAGAAATCACACAAATGAATGGTTTAAAAAATTATACCCCCCCCCCACAACAAAAAATTAATCATAATAATAATAATTAATAATAATTAACACAATAATATTAACAATAATAATAGGCCTAACTTTAAAAACAAAAATAATAAAAAAGAAAAAAAAAGAAACAATTATAATTTTTTTTTAAAATCTGGCAGAAGTCAACCTTTTCCTATTCAGTTTCTTGTCTTTTTGGTCAAGGATTCTTATTAAAGAGTCAATGAATTCACTTACCATCCTTTATCCCAGTGAGCTTTCATTTCATTACATCTTTATGGGGTGTCGTGGCCGAGTGGATAAGAACACCGAACTCAAGCTCTGGTGTTTCTGTTCAGCAGAGTGTGGGTTCG
>JAUELU010000085.1:5055389-5071723 GCA_032357145.1 Evasterias troschelii | reverse complement strand
AGGGAGTTTCCCATCATGACCATCTTTATACCATGTAAGTTATGTGTGAATCTGTGAACATTTACATTTTTACTCTAACCAATGTTACAAACACCCTTTAAGTATTCAGGAGAATGTCTGCATCTCTAAGAAGTAACTTTAAACATTAGTCTAAAAAGGAAACTAAAACACGATTTCATCAAATCTGACTGTTGATGTTCAATCTGACTGTTCATGATTTAAATTTACATGCCAGTACCTCTGCCAGATGATTCATACTTATTAGTCCCAAACCGGATTGCAGGATTGGAATGACAGATCATTACATTTTTCTAAAAACATTATCATAGGGGGGCCTACTCATTTCCTGCTGTGATTACAGTCCATTTTTCCCCGACTTTAAAAAAAATCTACAGACAGACTATGACGTTTGGCCAGAGTGGGGCCCAAATCCTCCCCTTTCCTCTTCTTTTATGTCACTCCACACTAAGTTGTTTGGATTAAGACAAGTTTGGAATGCCCGACCCTGCGAACAAATTTTACATTTGCCTGCTGACCCAAGTCCTTCTAAATCCTTCACTTGGGCAATTGGGACTGCAAGGGTTAAATTTTATGGAAGGTTAATGAGTGCTGGGTAGAGTGCGGCTCTCCTTGAAAAATGAAGATCTGAAGTCACTAAGTCTCTGAATCTTTTCTACTTGGCATACTTGCAATTTGTAACTTTAAATTAAGTCCCCAAACAACATTATACGTAACCATCAGTACAAACTAATTGTCTTGTCAGTCATCTACAATTATTAATATTTAATTTGTAAAACTTTTTAATGGGGTGCATTGTTGTTATGCAATTTTCGTCATCCACAAAATAAACAAATAAAACATGTCAAAAAAACCTTAAAGTTAGATTGACAATTCATGGCAAAGCTGAGCACAGCCTTCAAATGCTCCATCTCTTGTCTGAATTTTCAACAAGAATAATATTCTTGGAGGGGGTAAATTTACCAACCCTACACATTGTCCAATTCCAATTTACTTCTTCTATAGAAACTTGATAAAGATCTCAATTGCAATGTTGCAAACAGCTTTAAACATCCTCAAAGGCACAAATTGGCAATAAATAACCCATAAAAGAGCACCTCAGAAACTCCTGCAAACAAACTGCTGGACCTCCTGTGTGCGTGCCAAAGTGTGTGTGTTTTTGTTCACTACAAAGTCTGAGTTCATTTGAGTTCAGACACTGAAGCAGGTGTATTGCTGTAAATCTAAACTTTATGGAGAACGGCAGAGCTTTCTAGTCACGGGACCCCAAAACCACACAGATTTGTTTCATGTCTTGGTTTAGACACAGCTTGCTTCAAGTATCGCCTGGGCTCCCGAAGTCTTGATGAACAAATATGCTGGGAAAAACTTAGTTTTCACATAGCATCTTGCAAGAATCTGTTTTGAACCAGCAAGCTGCCAGTTTCATATAGACTGGTTTAAAAACATAGAGCTAAAATTGTTACACTGGATATAGGCTTGGCGCCAGAATTTGATGAGGACACGAATGTTCATATTATTTAATCTAATGAGTGCAGCAGCAAGATACAGAGTGTAAATTGACAGAGCGAGAGAGCTGTTACTAAGTGGGGATGAGAGTCGAGTGGAGATGAGACTGGGGTGGGTCAGTGACATCGGGGAGGGGAAGATAGAGGCTTTTCCTCATGTATTTGTTGTTTTCAAACAGAAAGATGGGCCAAAAGGGAAATCAAACTTGCTACCAGGAGAAGGGGGTTGGTTAGTGGAAACATCAACACTGCAGGGCAAGCTCCTTGGTCAAGTGGTCAGACATTGCCTGTGTTTGTTTGTTTTGGGGTTGTGTTTTTTATTGGGGGTGAGGTTTTACATGACTTGGAAAAGTAGTAAGTATACAGTGCTAGGTATATCAAACATTGGTGAAGGGTTAAACAAAATAGAATTAAAAATGCACTTATTACATCTATGTAAACATCCACATCTCCCATTGTTTGTACTTCTTTGTTTTAAAGACTTCCCCATTGGTTCTGTCACACCACCTTGATCCCATTTTTAAATTCCTCGTTTTTAATGGGCACAAACGCTCCACCCACTCTTTTCCTGTGCTTGGCAAGTTTTGCAACCAGACGTCTCACACAAAATTAATAACAAACAACCAAGACATTGATTCCTAAAAATTGAGTAACAGAAATCAAGACATTTGGGTTCTCCACCAGTAACAGTTCTTCGTGAATAAATATGTAATGCAAGAAAACGTCTGCCAAATAATATCCGATACAAATCAGTCCAGGTGTGTTTCTGCATCTCAGACCTGATTTAAGACGACACATTTGCAAATCAGAGAAAATATTTTTCTTTCCAGTCAACAACTGACGAAAACCAGAGAGAGGGCGAGAGTTTAACACCAAAATGTAAACTCTCAAAACAGCTTGCAGTCCTGTATGATATTTGGGCAGGATGGTTTACACCTGGATACTAATTGGATACACTGAATGTATACAGGATACCACACCAAGGGGGGTATGTCTCCACCAGTTATGTCTAGGAAATAATGTAAGACACACCAGGAATATTATATTAATTTTTCTTTAACCACAATGATGTTTTCAGTTTGTGTGTATTGTTAATATTATTTTAATTTTTAAGGAAAACAACAGGCAGGTTGTTGTCAAACAGGATATACACTGCTGATAATATCCTGAAATTACCATAAAAAGTCTTATGAATTGAACATAATTACAGTACCTTACACCCTGGCATGTAACATTGACTTAATGAATGTGTTTTTGAGCTATTTCTAAAAGAAATTGAATACATTTTTGCTTGGAAAAGTGGTGCGATGAAGTCTGCTCGTTATTTTTTGTGTTGGTTATCTAAAAGCAAAAAAATGCATTATTTTTCTAAAGTTGTACATGCCCCTTTTCAAATAGAAATACTCAATAAGACCTTCTAGCTAGCTGCACAGTGATCATCTTTTGTTATTTTGACTATCCCCTCAAAATATATAATCTCCATTTGAAGTGAAAATGCCCCTTCAAAAATCATGTTGTTCTAGTTTTTATGTAGCCTGCATGATGGCCAATGGAATTTGTTTTTTTGCCTCCAATTCTCCAGAGGCGTGTGGTTTTGAAAAACTAATCAGTTTTTAAACAATTCGGCAGGCCTTGAGAAGAAATAAATGATTTATTCCCCAGCAAAAACACTGCTGGTGAGTGGTGAATTTCATTGTTGGTGGAAATTCACTTGGGTATTGGGTCAAGTGTTTTGTTTAGTCTTTCCAAATGTTGCGCTGACAGGGCAGTAAATAAACCTTCCCCCTTGTGAGGAGAAATTTGGATTGTAACATTGTGTGGTCACATCAAAATCTTGAAAATATATTGTCCAGGAGCTGAAGTGAGTCTGTCTAACAGAGGGGGTGAAGCCAGGGAGATTTAGAGGGGCGTGTGCCTGCAACCCCCTTTTTGAAGAGCAATCATAAACTTTTTAGAAATTTAGTTTGGATAGTTCACTTTGGACAGCTGACCACACATTTGATTCACCTGCGAAACATTTAGAAGCAGTGGAGTTTCCTTAAGTTAAGGTAATCTGAAATTTTGACAAAAGATGAGTAATATTTCTCACACTTTCATTTTACCACATGAAAATTGGATTATTAGCGAGGTTCAATATGTATCAATAGTCTTTTTTCTTTAGACCATGTTACCTGTAAAATCACATGTTTTCAAAAGAGACACAGAGCCTGGACCTCCTGCAAGCAAGATTTATTCACAGCCCAAATGGACGAAAACATAAAACCTTATATTTTATGGAAATTGCACTGTCTGGTGTTTAGCAACTTTTGATATGAAGAAAGGGGGCACATCTTAAAACTTGTTCCGCTGTAATTTTGTTAACTCTTGAATTTATGTGGAAAATTTTAACAGTTTTCTGTGGATTCATAAAGAATCTATTGTTACCTACAGAATCATAAACTAATCAAAACTTTTCTCAACAGAGTGACATCATAGAATAGAAAGATTTATCAACACTTATTCCTTAGTCTGTGCTAAATCAAACTTGGCCACCCACTTCTGCCTTAGTGCATGTTTTCCCTGTAGTACATCATGTGTAAATATCCAATACTACTGTTGCCCATTATAATCAAAAACTACATGTTTCTTCAAGATACAAAAGAAAGACTGTGAAAGACCAAGTTCTCACAACCACATAACACTAAAGATTTTTACATGATAAGTCATCACAATTGTGTTTGGATAATTACGAATTGTGTATACAACTGTGTGAATGTGGTGAATACAAGGCACTGGACATTCCAACCTTATTTTTTTATTCAAAACCCCAAATCTTCAAACAACACAAAATATAGTGGCCTTTTCAAGCTGTGGAGACCGTGGACTGTCTATATTCCCACAAGACCTGGTGCAAACAATTCATTTTTACGGTCCTAGAAGAATTCAAAATATTGCAGTGCTTTTGTTTGGTTTTCCAAACTCAGCCATAAAAGTTATTTTGAACTTTCATGGAAAGTATGAGGGAACATCCAAGGCCACAGGGATAAGAACAAGGTTTCTTTTTTTGTAACCGAGTCTTTTCTAAATCTAAGATATTGTTTGTTATTTCCTGGTTCTTACTACAAGTTGTTGATTGCACGCAGCTTCATCAGACCTGATCCTTTGTTCTTGTAAAGGCAAAAGAAGGCACTGGTTTCGCTTTAGTAGTACAGGGCACCTCTAACAAGGAAATAATAAGAACTTCTGGAACCTTTTAAATGGCACCAAGGCAATGACCAGGGGCATTGAGGGAATTGCCTAGCGTTGTGAAGCACCCAGGCCTGCCCTGGTAGTAACTCATTGCCTTTTGGTATTGTACCCTGTGTTTGATACATATAATATTGATTCAGTCACTTTAATAGTTATACCAAACAGGGGACAGACACTTTTCACTTCCATCTCACTTACATCTGAATGGAGAAAAAACAAAAACGCTGCACAATGACATTCTTATACCATTAATTTCTTTTGTGATTTTTAGTGTGTGTTTTTATTGTTTGTGAAGCCCAAGAACACTCTGGTTTGGTCTCAAGCAACCCAGAAGGTGTAGTATATCCTCACAATTTTTTCTTCAGAAGAGATCAATCCCATTTTAACATCATGATGCATCATTTGACCAATCAAGTCCTAGCCAATCATAGATCAAGGAAGTTCAATTAAATCATTTATATGAGTATGCCTACCCTAAGAAAAAGAAAGCAGAAAGTACATTCCAAAGAAAAACAATTAAATTAATGATATTCCGTAGCAAAATACTCCAGCATTCCATTTAAAATGTTGTACAGGTCCTATGCTTAAGTTTTTTATAAGTCAACCATTAGGCTAAACTTTGCATTTTACTTGCCCCTAGGAAATTTCAAGCCTGCATCATCATTGTTCAAAGTTTACCTTTCTGATGTATTAATGTAGCGCTCACAACCATAGTTAAAATTATCATTATTATTTTTCATTTTAAAAAGCACCACCATGTGCTACTCAAAATACATGATAATCAAAACTCAATTTTAATCTAGGCCTATACAAAAATATTTGTCATGTTTCATAATCTATCCATTATTTAACCATTTTCGTTTTTTTGCATTCCCTATGGAATTTCCAGACCCTGCACAGAATCTTTCAAAAACGTTGAATGAAAATATTCCTCCCAAAGTTGACTCATCAGCCGCCGAAAGTGGGCTTTCTATTTACTCACTTCAACCACAGACGTGCTTCCACCAAAGATCTTCACTGGACTACACCTGGAAGAGGTTTTGTATGGCACTTAAATTTACTTCTTAAATCAAACCACCAGTCTATGCCTGGCGCCCTATTGGGGCCATCCAAGTGCTCTTAAGGGTAAATAGGTTACCTTGAATTAAAAGAAGACAATAGACGGGCACTTGCTTTGTCCCGAGTGGAACACCACTGACTGCACAATAGTCTGTAACACGTCACCGTAACACGTCACGGTAACACATCACTTTTCATTGTTACTGTCTTGTCAATGAGTTTTTACAACCTAGCGACAGTTGTGTAAATGATAAGGGGGATTCCTCTTCAGACTTTATCATCCATTTAGGGATGTGGGACTGTCATAAACCTTGATTGGGGAATATGTGTAGGGATGTGGGACTGTCATAAACCTTGATTGGGGAATATGTGATAATCAAGTGTTAAATGTTTTTTCAAGAATTCTGTAAACACGTATAGAATGAATGATGCCTCAGGAATTTGTTTGAAGAAAAACAACATAGAAAAAGAGGAAAATCAGAAGGGTATGGCCAAGTTGAGTGGAATTACACGTAGGTCTCTAATGGCTGGTAATGACACTGCAGGTGTATTTTTTTCTTAGAGGATTGAGCTACAGATAGCAGTGCAGTATAACGACTGATCTGAAATGGCGAGTTTAAGAAATTGCTTCTATTTTTGAGGTTTAAGTCTCATCGCTCAAACTATAGAGATAAAGGTTTATAGCTCTATGGCTTAAATGATTCACGTTCCTTTCAAAATATTTATTTATTCTATTTATTTATTCATTTATTTACACCTCCAACAGCACAAGTGAGAAGGATGGTGAATCGAGAAGAAATGTTCAGTTTTTCAGTTTTAAATGTGGGAGAAAAACCCCAAATGGGGAAATCCAACGCAATCATGTTCTTAAAGTCTTGCATAAGATTTGATACACACACTTAAGACTGTAACAGAATTAAACCATTTCTGACCACAAAAAACACCTTGATGGGCATCTTTTCAGGCATATTTTTGTGTTTTACAAAATGTCAGTATAATTTAGTCCTACACTCGTCTTTAAAAACAAACTATAGGCCACACAAACCCAAAGGCAACTTAGAATGGGACTCAAAACACTTAACCATTCAGTAATTATGTAAAGCATCTGCTCTTGAACACAAGATGTGGGGTTGAATCTGGCCTAGGCCAATATGCAAACGAGAGAGAAACAAATGAAACAAATTGTTTTATAGTATTCTACAAGTTAAGTTAATCATGAAAATGGGATGCCGTAGGCAGTGTGTTGGACTAACCTTTGGTTTGTATAGAGTGACCCATCCCATGTCCAGCACTCCGACAGAGTTGGGAATTGAGCAGAAAATGAGAATATTTCATTTGAAGTGTTTTTTGCTTCAGAGACGGTGATAAGCTATTTTCATCACAACGTGCCAACAACCATCAGGTCGTTGCCCCCATCATCCAGTCACGTTGGTGTCTCATTGCTTATCCATTTTCTATGACAGCATGCAGAGAAGAAAGAAAAAGGTTGTTTATAAATTTATAGCAGGACAAATTGTCGTTTGAAGATATCTTTTAGCGATCTTGTGAAAATTTCTTCCTGTCTGAGCTGGCAATCTGGTAAACATCTTATTCAAGGAAAATGGCAATTAGGAATTCAATGTCTGGTTATGCGCTGGTTAACAAGGAAGGAAAATGTCAAATTAACAATCTCGCCAAGATATGCCATTCACATTTTACACTAAAGTTTTCTTCAATACTTGGCAGATAACATTCATCCCTTCCAGTGGTGGTGCTACAGCCCCTGACCACTAATTATTGTTTCAGAACCCAAGCACACCGAAACTTATTAATGGATTGAATTTTGGTTGTATATCATTGTCTTATTTTGTTTTATAACAAATTTGCAAGAAAAACACTCCACACTACCACCAGATTTTTAGTTTGATCATTCCTAATAGATGTTAGACTACCGAACTTGCATTGAGTATTTAACCCATATCTCAACTTGTGTAATAAGCACTGCAAGTTCAGTACTTTCCTGAGTCCTGGGTAAAACATACACAGGCATATTACTAGGGAAAGGTTGTGGGTTCAAATCCAACCCAAGTAATATGTCTGTGGTTTTTGTCACATGACTTGTACATTTACTTCCCTTCCAAAAGCCCCCCCAAAAAAAAAAAATAAATAAACAAATAATTAAAAAAAATAAATAAAAAAGTATAATTATCATAAATGACTTATCTAATGAGTCTTTTCTTTAAACATCAAAACCATAAAGTTTTTTCTCTGCATTTAACTTATGTCATTACTATTCAGTTTTGCATGCATGTATTTCTTTAACAAATGGAAATGAATGGTATGATATTCCTGTAATTGCGTTGCTGTATAATGATTGTTCTGATGAGTGTACCATAGTAACAGTCAACCTCCAGGGGGCAGCAGGACTATCTCTATCTGGTATTACAATAGGCCTTAAGCTACATGTATGATGGAGAAGCCCACGACAGAATCCTCCACGAGTGTTTTCTCCTCATTGATTTTTAGAAGTGCAAAGTCAATCTTCTACTAAAGTATCTTCTACCAGTAAACACACCATACAAGATACAACCAGAGAGCAAGGCTCTAATATTCTATTCAGAGAAAGTCTCATTTCTTTCATCATCACAGTTTGATAAAATTTCAAATTTGATATTTTAAAGAATAGTTCACTTCATTTTAATAAATTTTTCTTCAATTTGTACCCATTGAGACATGTCTTTCATCATTACAGTATGTCAATATTCCATCAACATCACCATCCACTCAGCAAGGTCCCTCCACTATGTCACAGTCCATTATTCACCCTGCACTGCTGAACAGATTTACTTCACCAATTACCATGTCATTTTTCATTGCTTGCTGTAATACCTGGAGGTATTGAATTCTACCTTTAACCTAATCACAAGGTTTCTGATCAAAAGTTTGGCCGATGAACCCATTTTATTGAGGTTGATTACCTTCCAACTGCCATTGTAGACACATCACTTTATGCTACTTAAAATGTGGTTAAATGGAGGCTACAAATTGTCAGCTAAGAGCAGAAAAAAACATATAAGACCTAGAAAGACCCAGTCGGTTCAGAGAAGAAAGGATTTATAAGACTTAGAAAAACAGACCAAGTCTGCTCTGAGCAGAAAGGACTTGATCGAGAAAGATCCAGTCTACTCACAGCAGATCGGGAGCCATGGCCGAGTGGTTTAGATCATCGGATTCAAGTTCTGGTGGTTTAGTCATCAGGGTGTGGGTTCGAGTCCCGGTCATGACACTTGTGTCCTGTAGCAAGACACTTCGCTATAATTGCTAATTCTCTTCTCCTAGGGGTATAAATGGGTACCTGCGAGGCGGGGCTGTATACTCCCCAGGGAGCTGAGAAAGATTAAAGGAATGTTACTTGCCCAATGACCAGGGCACTAATGTAATGCGCATTGAGACATTATTGTGAAAAATGCGCTATATAAGAATTAGGTATTATTATTATTAAAGGACTTTTAAGTCACTCACACACAAACAATGGGGTGTAAGTCCTTTCTACTTTTAGTCTTAGCCGATGTTCAGAGACTTTGAAATATTTTCTTACAGGGCTTCAGAGCAATGGCAAATTGGTAACCCATGCCAGTTCACTTCACAAAGCAACAGAAACCTCATGTTGCAGTTCTTCTGCATTTTCATTGTAGCAGGGTTTCCATGTCATCTTTTTACACATGTAGATGCATCAGCATATCATGAGATGATTACACCGAGTACACTGAGTTTGGAATCCTGCAACATGTTTATTTCCTGTTACTCTTCTGGGCCGGAGAGGCGGGGTTTAGATGATTCAGGGAGGGCCCTGGGCAAGTCCCAAGGATCGGTAGGGTATAAAGGGGCAGAAAGAAAGACAGGAATGAGAGGAAAAGGAAAAGGGAAAAACTGGCAGATCTTCACCTAGTCCAGAAACAAGGAAGAACCTCTTCACTGGACCGCTACAAAAGATGGGGTAATGACGTACACCAGGTGGAAAAAAAAAAACAGTTTTTCCCTACCTGTCTTTTCTTCAGATATTTTCATAGTACATGTAGTATCCTTAGGGTACTTAAGCATGCAACTATAGGCTTACCCATACCATAGAGAAAGGACCACGTACACTCTAACCTTTCCGACTATTTAGAACAAAATAAATAGCCATTGCAACAGCTTTATTCCATGTAGTGCATCTCTTTGGAACTCCTTGCCTGGTGCATGTTTCCCTCCATCCTACTCCTAGACTGTTTTAAGAGGAATATCAATTCCTACCGTCAGCTTCCCTGAGTTTTTGTTTTATCTTTAAAGTTTTCTTCTTGTAGCCCTTTACCAAGAGTTGCTTTTAGCATTGTTTGAGATGAACTTGCATTATAAATACATAAATGAATAAAGAATAAATACAATGTTAAAAATTACTGTTTACTATTTCAATTGCTGCAATCATTGAGCAATGCTGATATCAAAACAATGAGCCCGACCTCATCATCACTATATGCCTCAACTCAAGCTCTCAAGTACACACCAATTCAATCATTTCCCCCATTGTAGAGTACAACTTGCCTTCATAATCATATACAAAACACCCACTGGACACTTTTTGGAACACATTATCTGCTTAATGTTATAACCACGATGCTGATTTAGCTTCTTTAGATTTGTATTTCCTGCAGTAATCAACAGACTATATATTTCTTTTGATATTATTCCATTAGTATTTGGTTTTACCTTAGAGACAGGACGTCCTTTCTCTATGACTTTACCTATATACCAATGTTTTGTAAAGCATAAGTACTCCCCCAAGTCCTGTGAAAAAATCCACAGGGCAAAGGTTCTGGGTTTAAATCTCACGGCAGTTATTTGCCTGTGTTTCTTTTCAAAGGACTTGGAAAAGCAAACCGGTGACAGTAACCCAATTAACATACGATTCTTTATCATCAATTTATTTTTATAATAATTGCTGAATAAAGAAAAAGAATTGAATGAGAATATGGGTTTATTTAAAAACATTTTTGGTAGGTCTCCTACTACTGACCCAACCAGGGGCTGGGTATTTCTTTACACCACAGAAAGTGGTGCCAGATATTTAATCCCCTTGCCCAAAGTACACAAGTAATGAAAACAGTAACAATTTGAGGTGCCTTTAATTACTGCATTCAGCATTGTGTTTCAAAACGTCTCTTTAAATAGAAACGTTTGCATACAGTGGAGCTAATTGGGTGCACATAACACACAACAAACCAAGAATGGATTTGACCCCCTACTGGTACAAACTGTAGCACCCCCTGGATGGGGAGGTGTGATTGTTTCACAGCCCCGAGGACAATGTTTTTGGAGTAGGTTACACTTTTATCTTTAAAATCTAATACTTATTGATCAAATAGTGACCAGGGGTTATTTTAGTAGCAACATATTAAGTGTCTAGAAGCCAGCTTTCTTACTCAAAACCTTGGTGTGTTTTTAAAGAAAGTACAGCTACATTTTCAGCATGGAGGAGGAAGCATTGTCATCCATGCTAATTAAGAGAAAGGAGCATCAACCATTCAGGATCCTCAATATAATGTTCTAAATGCTTCAAGTAAAGTGGACAGAATGATTCAAGCAGTTTACACTTGTTTATTTCAAAATAAAGATCTTAAAGACCACAACTTAAAACATAAGCCTTTAATTCTTGTAGATGCTCAATTGCTTCATTACGAATCTTTTTGAAGATTTACACATTCTGGAAGAGCAAATTATATTCCTTGGGTTTGTATGGTGGCCCTGAGTGAAGGGACAATGCATATCGCAAATATGTGCGCAGACAAGTGCGATGTCCTGAAATTATTCGCAAATATGTGCGCAGACGTATGCAATGTCGTGAAATTATTCATGAATATGTGCGCATACGTATGTAAATATATTTGCGATGTCGTGAATTTTATTGCATACTTTGTCGCATACCTTTGAATAAAATTTATAATGATCTGGGGGATTTCTTGCGAACAGTCGGGATTTAGTCATTGTTGTGAGGCAAGCGAGGCGGGTGGTCTTCGGTATGGCGAGACTTAGCCTGGTGTCAAGTTCCTGGGTACACAATATTGTATAGTCATGCTTACAGGAGCCCGACTGTAGCGCCACGTGCTCCCTGAGTTACTAACAAATTGTCCGCAACTGTGACATCATCCCAAATATATTTACATATGTATGCGCACTTATTCAAAAAATAAATTCATGACATCGCATACATATGCGCACATATTTGCAAATAATTTCAAGACATCGCACGTTTCCACACATATTTGCGAATATGTCACGACATCGCATACTTCTGCGCAGCTTGTGATATGTGATGTCCCTTCAGGGCCACCATAACTTTGGGAGTTAAAAAAACAAACTATAAACCTACCCCAAGTTGTGTCTTATAGCCACTCTGCTTTTCCCAGCAAAAGTACTTTTAACAGCTCTATTAAAACTGGTTAAAGATGCAAGTACATGTACATGTAACTGACAATCAGAGAGACCCTTAAATCCAGACAATGACATCTGTCAACAAACAGAGTTAGGAAGAATTTGCCAGCCCAGGGACACACCCCTAGGGAGCCATAAGAGGCATCAAGGCCAATGCTTCCATTGTGTTTTGATGGGGACATTTTCTATAAAATGACCCTTCTTTCATCCTAACACTTTATATGAAGATCCCTGTAGGGACAGCAAGTGTGCTAAAGTTGAACTGTCTTTTGGTGGGTTGTCTTTTTTTTAGCAACCCAATGATTGCTGTCTAGTGTATCTCTGACCGCACATCAAGAGCTTTACAAATGTTTGTATTATCAATCAGAGTTTTACTTAGATCTCAAGACCATCCCAAGACTCAATCCTTAAGGAAAGTTTTTGTATTTTTGTGATGTTTTGAGTGTTTTGAATGGATTCATTACACATTGATGATCAAATTCATGTTCTTTTGAAATATTTTCTGATTGATTTTATATTTCATAATTTCCCTTACTATTATTCTGTATTCATTTCAAATTACAACATGAAACTACTGTTATGAAATATTTTAATTGCTGTGTAACTTGTTTATTTAAATATTTTGTGAAACTTATAAATATACTTAATAAGCCTATATTTTATTATTTTGATGCCGTTTGCAGTACCTAACAATCATAGACCAACAAAACTTGTTATACAGCCACAAAGTAATGACATTGACAAACTGAGATAAATACCCTCATATTGGAGCTTGTTCAAATAAAAATTGCTTTTACTATGCAAAAGCTGCCTTGTTTCGGGGTATTTTTCGTTTGTTTTTTTTCTTTCTCGTTGTGAGATCTAGTTATTTCGTTTGCTGTTATTGTTAAGCAACAAAAACCTCTGGTAGTGGTTACTACTACTAGTAATGTATTATTATTACTAAATTAATTTACTAACTTGTGAAAATTTTGAGCTGCATTTAGGTACATATAGCAACCAGAAACATACCAGAAAAGTTTCAGCATTGTTTCAGTCGAGTTCTTACTTACATAGTCATTATTCGTACCCATTCCGCATTCGTCTCTTCTTTCATTCAATGAAACTGCTGTGAAGTTCAATGAAACAACCTTTTCGCATTGAACTTCACGGCAGTTGTCCACGTGCTCAAAAGTTTATGTTGCAGTACGAAAAAAGGTGACGGTTCGACGCAAACTTAGCAGTAGAGGGCGCTATTACACTTTTGTAGACCCGCTGAAACTTGCAAGGTGCAGAAAGAGACTGGGCTAACTAACAGTAGGCCTATTTTGAATAATCCCTAAAAATAAAACAATTATATTTGATTTGCTTTTTATAAATCAGCTCAGGCTCTCAGTACCAAACATTGTAACAGCTTTCCTGTAACCTACGTTAATTGGTCGGAATAAATGAGAGCAAAAGATGAAAGACATTAGCAACGAATCGCTTCAAACAATTTGGTTAATTTATTATAACTTTGTTGCCTTCACATACTTTGTCACATCCTCGAGGGCAAATCTAACAATTACAAAATTATCGCTTATCATGGAGGTAAACAAGCATAACTACACTCTGCCATATCCCAGCCTGGCAAAATGTTTTACCAAAGAACCAAAGAACTAAAAAAACATTGGTAATTTTTTATTGTCAAAGACCAGCACTCCAGATTATTTCTGCCAACAAACACATGAAAAAACAAACATGCGAAAAGCCATCTCAACGATCATCAGAGTCATGGGAAAAAAGTGAAAAACCTTGTTTGGTTTTTCAATGGTTTTAAACATCGTTTTTTGGACTAATTGTTTTACTCCCTAAAACTATCATTTTAAGCAAATTTCAAGGCAAATTTTCTACCATGACCATCTTTTTATATCGTAATCCATGAAATTTATATTTTAAATTACTCCACAAGTTAATGACCACAAAAACTGTCTTGGTAAAGAGCCAGAGAGCTGTTGATACCAGGGATACTGGAAAACATTGTTAGAAACGTCCCCCTTTGAAGTAACACAGTTTTAGAGAAAGAAGTTTTTCACACATTAAACTGAATCTGAGAAAGGCTTCATCAGGCATGAAGCCACATATCAGGCATCTAATAGCACACAATTCCATGCACAAGGGTGTTTTTGCTTTCATTATTTCTAGCAACTTTGCATTGATGACCGATTGAGCCAAAATGTTCACAGGTTTGTTATTTTATGCATTTCTTGGGCTACACTAAGTGAGTATATTGGTCTTTGACCATCACTATATTACACAAAGTGTACCATGCCTTTAACATCATATCTGTATCAATCCCACAGAGTACTATATTTTCGTCTGAAATGCTGTGACAGTCTAGAATAATATTAATTAATATGAACATGCAAAAATACACCGTTTTCAATGTTAAAATTTTCCAATTTATTTGGTATGTTTATTGGAAACCAAACAATGACAATTAATTTATTCTTCCCCAAAACATTGATAAAATCATGAGAAATCAAAAGTTAATCAATATTCTAAAAGCAAATAAATTATCAGAAAAGAAATGTTTATATTTTTCTAATAATTTGTTTCATAGTCATACACAATTTTAAACAATGGCATCATTTCATTTATATTAACAAAAGAAGATCATTATAAAATTTACAATACATTAATTTGCTTTTGACATTAATTTAGTATTAATAGACTCTTTAATAGGATACTCTTTAAATTTTAACTTAGAAAACGATCAATACACTATGAAAAAACTGGTCCCCCCCCTTCATAATAACAATAATAACTGTATTTATAAATTGCCAAATTGCCAAAGGATACAAGGCGTCTTATGACTTTGAAAATCAAACTTAGAAATGGATGTCAATATCCTTGTCTTGATCAATACAAAGAATCTTATAAGTGCTCTTTGTATGCTGTTTTACAGCTGTCTGGTTTCTGATAGTGCCCTCATTTGTTGATGGATCACTAATGTAACCTGCTGGACCATGGTTGTTGAGTCAAGTACACTACACACGTACAATCAGTTTGTCTCTCATACTAATGGTAATAAGCAATAACTTTGGCTTGGAAATAGGTTGCTTGTACATGTATTTACTCACAAGTGTTTCACAAGAAAAGAAAAAATTCTAAAAGAGATTGTGCAGCAATGTAAAAAAAAAAAAAAAATAATTAATCAATCATTAAATCACTTAGTTTCTATCTAGCCATATAGAAATAGAACTCGAAGAATGCTTAGCTCAATTGTCACATGTCTGTTTGTGCATGCCTGCCTTTGTCAGCTGTAGAAATAGCGTATCAATAGCGTGCACCATGCCTGTACAGCAAACCAACCAGATTAGCCAATGGGAAGAGGAAACTAACCATACAGCTAAAATTACAAAGCACATGATTTGTCCTCTAAGCATGAAGACACCCAGTAAACTACAGACACAGAAATCATTGGGATTCTAGTTTGATGGACTTGGCACAAGTCCTCAACAACCTAAAGATCTCTATTAAATTAACAATGTGACTCAATCCACAACCCAAAATGCTATACCCAACAATCCCAAGATATAACTAACCAAGCATATTAGTCTCATTTGTCCAAAGTAAACCAACAATAGTTGAAAATGCTATAGTTTTTAATCATTAACCCTTTCCTTACCATTGGTGAGTTTGGTCGACCAAGGTGATATACGCACAAAAACACGTTCTAGCCTGAGCAGTTTTGTCCCTGTTCACCCTCCATACCCAATATTCCCAAAATTGGAAAGAGAAAGATTGGATCTTTCCAATGATGGTAAAATGAAATAAGGTTGTTATCATGAAATCCCTTTAAAATGTGATAGAAAGATCTGAAATCCCCCCAAAACTACAGTGCGCCATAAAAATGTGTAAAAAAAGTGTTTTAGTTTACAGATCACACTAAGAAACTAAGACTTAGAACTTGGACATTTATTGACCAATATCAATAATTTTGAGGTTATGTCAAAGGAGGTTTTTATTCTTTTCTTTTCATTTCATTTTATTAATATCACATTTCGTGGCCCACAGGCCAAATTGGCTGCGATTTACAATCAGCATTTAGCA
>JAUELU010000085.1:5024127-5038348 GCA_032357145.1 Evasterias troschelii | reverse complement strand
CTCAAAAACTACGTTATTTCAGAGGGAGCCGTTTCTCACAATGTTTTATACTATCAACAGCTCCCCATTACTTGTTATGCTAATAATAGTTTTTATGCTAATAATTATTTTGAGTAATTACCAATAGTGTCCACTGCCTTTAATGAAAACTTTCAAGGTGTGAACACAACTTCAGGTTTGACTGCCCCTTATCATCATTACTTCATAGAAACCACAACAAGTAAACAAGCATGCACCTTGAAAATAAAACAAAAGCAGCAAGTCTTTACGGGTAACCACTCCTATTTTAAAATGGTAACATAATATGCAGTAGTAGTAGTAGGGGGTACCTTGTGGAATACCTGTTTTACATGACAGCATTTCTCAACAAACATCATCCGTAGTGTGTGTGTGTGAGTGTGTCCCCCTGCGCAACATTAGCGATTCCTTGGCAACGTTCGTTTTCCCCCTTGTTGCGTTAAGGCTCTCCAACAAGGGGGGATTAACTGTTTTTCCAAGCGAGTGGTCTGGCTGGGGGTAGGTACATTGGGCTGTAATACGTGCCCTTCCAGCGTCGTCAAATTAAACCATCGGTAACAACATAATGTTTAAGGCAGAGAATACACATATCATTGTATACTACAATCACATTCCTTGTGAGATCAACATTTACTTTGAATACTTTTAAAGGTGTTATGTATGTTGGGTTTTTTTCATGATTGAAATTACTACATAGGCAGATTTGTTTAATTCCAAGTTATTCATTCAAGTTCCAAGTTATTGTGGTTTTTGTTCTTCTTTTGGGGGCAGAATTATGTAACATTATTGGTTACATCACAGAAAGTAATATTCATTGATTAAACAAAAAATGTGTATTTTACAAACACACAAAATGAAATCATTGTTTTCGGGTAAAGAATGAATCTTTGTAGTAGCACTTTCTATGCTCTCTTGAAACTACACAATTGTTTAAAAAGTTCACATATCAATTTAATGCAGTTATAATGTCAGATCTAAACAATACACATGGGTTCGTGAATTCACCATACAAAAATTTAAAAAACACAATTGAGTTTATATTCTTCAAATAAGTTTAGTTTCTTGCTCTCTTTAGATGTTTAAAACTGAAAATCCATTATTTCTTGTGATCTTTGCTTAAACAGATACCTAGGGGTGGCTCCAACAACGATGAGCGCCTGTCAGTGACGAGTTAGGGTCGTTGATGTGTCCATCCGCATAAGAACCTTTCCACTTCGACATACATTTACTTACTTTCATTCGCTGCTACGAGAAAACAAAGTCAAGAAAGGAGGGGGCGGGGCTACAAATAGGATAACAGGTTGAGGTGGATGAGGAGTGTGGGGGGTGATGACAATTTGACAGAGAGATTGAAGATAGTCAGGGTTTGTACTGTTCAGGAATCTTAGCAAACAATGCCAAGAATGGCATAAAACTTCTCTGAATGGATTTGAATCTGCATAGAATCAGTCAATATCCTTGTTGTTTGGTTCTGCAGTCATAATTCGTTCTACTGCAACCACACTTTCTATCGGATTGTCTAAGGCCACCACAGAAAACCAGGGCAAAAAGGAGGGGAATACACCGCAATGTCCCATGGGTTAGGTTGAGGCTTGTTCGTATAGCTACAGTATAGAGACTACAATAAGAGTTGCTACCACAGACAGTATATACCCTACTGACTGGTGAAAACCACTACCAACACAAACCAGTTGCACAGAAACCAGTTGCACAGAGTACACATAGTATCTTCATTAGCATTATCCATCTTCTGGTCCAAATTTGTTGGTTCTGTTTGATAATTTGTTGAAAACTTAAATACACGGTATACGTCTGGTGACAATTTGAAAACTAATACCTGACATCTGTAAGTCAATACTATAACCATTATTCTGCGCATAATTGCCAAGAAAAACATTCCAAGAGAAAGTTGGACTGCAGGCTCATTTGGAAAAAATGTGTTTAAATATAGAAACTTGATGTCACTATTTCAAATTGAGGTCTTCACACTAGTTTTGTACTTGGCCTTTCAAGGTAATTTTTCCGGCAAAATTTGAGAGATTAGAGGAGACAAAGATGTTGATTTCTACGGGTATTGATTTCAGGAACAAACGCAGGACACAACAACGAATATCAAGCGAGAGAGGGAAAAGGGCGAGACCTTAACCAGTGCACAGGTAGGACAGGAATAGGAATGGAGAGGAAAAGGGGAGGGGAACACTGTGGGGTGGATGACATTAGTATTAAAATAATTAAAAAGCAAGAAATTATGATATATTTTTGAGGGAGGAAATAAAAAGAAAACACTCACCCATCTAACTGTGGATCAGTTATCAGAGTAAGTGTCACCTTCAGATTTATGGTGGTCTCCAGCATCGCTCTTCTCCGGGGTGTGTCTGCCTCCTGATCGGGGAGTGCTGCTCTTCCTGTTTGATTCAACATCATTCTCTTCATCTTCAGAGTCCAACTCTAAGATGAGGGAAGGAGGCAACCCTTTATTCAATAAACTAACTAAAAAGCATAGCCAATCTTGGTTTTACTCTTTTTACACAAAAAAACTGTACTGTGTTTGGAGAGTTTTAACGATAATAATCCATTGAGTGTCTGGTGGGAAATAGACCTGCGATTTTATGCATTTAATAGCAAATGTTTTTAGAAAACAAGACTGCCTGGTGCTGAGATACCTATAAGATTATTAGTTTTGTCGTTATTATTCAATGAGCTACTCAAACAAATATTTACAACCTGGTGCCAAGGTAAAACCTAAATAATATTCTTATTCTAATAAACCCTGGTAAAATTGTGCATCTAAGAAATCAAATTTTTTTGATATGCCATAAAACATCCAAGAGGCAGGGTTTTAGGTTAACCCTTTAAAGACCATTCATTTCTGTGTAATTATCAGCATGGGATGCATACATGCTATTTTTTTCCATATTCCCCGCGTTTGCGTGTGGTAAAAAATTATCTTCATCCAACTTGATGCACTGCTTAAATTTGCACAATATAAGGAGTTAGAACAGAGCGTTAGTACAGGGAGTGATATGGGCTGCGCAAGTTCACACTCGTGTCGCTATGGATCGACCAATCAGAAGAAAATAAGTCTTAGCTATGGATCGACCAATCAGAAGAAAATAAGTCTTACCTTCTTTAGATTTCTTTGACATCTCATCATCATCATCTTCACGGTCATCACCTCCGCTGCGAGATCTTTTACGTTGGTTCTCATGATGGTCTCCGCTTCTATCACCGCTACTGTCACGTCTTTCTTTCTTCTTCTCCTCATGATTGCTTTCTACTGCTTCAGAATCTCCCTCCTTATAAGTAGGTATTTTTGCCTCATCATCGTCATCTTTGCACATCTCCGGATCGGCGTTCCTGTCATTGGTTTCTTTTTCTTGGCTTTGCCTCTTATTCTCTCTGCTCTCAGACTCCCGGCGCTGCTTGGAGATATGGCTTCTGGAGCTGGAGCGACTGCGCTTTGAACGCGATGTGCGTGACCTGGAACGAGAGCGCCGTCGGGTGCGCGACCTGCTGCAGGATCTTGAGCGTCGTTTTCGGTCACGACTGTGAGATCTGGATCGACGACGCCGGTCTCGACTTCTATCTCGACTTTTTCGTCTGTTTGAAAGAGAAATTCAATAACAAAATCCTTTACAAAACTTGAGAACCTTGTGATAACTAGATAAAAGAACAAGATAATAGAATTATGAGTGCATCTTGAACAAACCTTGTTGGCTTTTAAGTTGTCCATGATACATCTATTTCAAATCATGGTATTGAAATAAGCTATTTAATGTTGGCCAGTATCAGGATATCTTTGATTTAAGGTTAAAAACCAAAACCTGACAGTTGATTATTTTAAAAGGTCAGTCCACTAACAGGAATGATTGATGCTGAAATAAAATTCCACAGACACCCGTACCTGTTATGACTGCTGCGGCTCCTACTTCTGCTTCGTTTGCGATCACGACTGCGGCTTTGGCGTCGATCCCGACTTTTACTACGCCGTTTGTCCCGGCTGCGGCTTCGTTTTCTGCCTCGACTTGAACTCCTTCGCCTGTCGCGACTACGACTTCGTCTCCTTTCACGACTCCTTGATCGCCTCCGTCGATCCCGGCTTCGGGATCGGCTCCGTCTCTTGTCTTTTGCCTTCTGCCTTTCCTTTTCCTTCTCTCTTTCTTTCTCACGCTCCTTCTCTCTCTTGAGGCGCCTTTCCTCTACTTCTTTCTCTCGCTCTTTCTCGCGCTCTTCTCGTTTCTTGCGGCGCTCTTCCCGCTCTTCTTCTAGCTTTTTCTCACGCTCTTCTTGCTCTTTTCGACGCTGTTCCTCGCGCTCGATGATTGGCTGCATACGCTTATTCTGTAATTGAAAAAGATGATTGATTTTTAAAGCAGAAAAGCATTATCCGATCATATTCAGAACTGTCATAGAAATAACTAGATAATGATTAATTTATTGCTTAATCATCCTACTTTAAAGGTTGTACACAACATTGGTAATTGCCAAAGACATGAAATAACAAACCTGTGAAAGATTAAGCTCAATCAGTCTTCAGAGTCAAGAGAAAACAGTGGGGAAAGACCTTATATGTTTTTTTCAAACATCGGATTTTATCCTGCAGGATAAAGACTATTGTTTTACTCACAACTATGGCATTTCAAGAGAGGTTTTCCACCATGACCATCTTTATACCATGTAAGTTCTGTGCAAATCTGTAAATATTTATATTTTCAATCTTACCAATGTTGTACACACCCTTTAAACGTGCTGCGTATGTTTGGTAATTGGAGCCTACTGAATGTGTTAATCCTATATAAATGTAGGTACATACAATAAAACTATACCTGTAAAAATTTCACAAAAATTTCAAAAGGTGATCGCGTTTTTGAGATATCACCAAAAAAATCGGAGCAAATATTTTTACACAGGAAGAATATTCCCCATAGGAATACAGTCTCAGAATCGTTTCTGACAGAAACGCTTCTTAGATTCAAATTTTGGTGAATAAAAAGTGATATATTTTCCCATAACCGTACTTCGAATCTAAAAGTTTCTCAAAATTAATTTTACTATCCAAAGCTGCTGTACATCTTACCACGTAAGTTTTTATTGCCATTAATTTTCAGAGTCATTACCAAACGTGTACTGTGCCTTTAAGTGAAAAATATGATACTATGTTGCATTGATCTAAACAGTACACCTACTCAGTTATTCAACACAACCAGTGCAGTTGAATTAGTCAATTTGCTGACAAATGTTATGCTAAGTCAGCAGATTAACTTTTGAACTCAAGGCTTAGATTTCAGCTCTGTCGGCTTCTTTAAAAATTACTGATGACAAAGCAATTCAGAGCGCCCTCTTGAGTTCAAAAATGGTCTATGTGGTTCAGACAGACCATTAATTTCCTATAGTGGATTAGTTTGATTGATGCCACACATTTCTGTCATTGTATCTGTATGTAAGATCAATCAGTGCCACAGATTGCCACAACAGAAATTGATCAAGGTTGAGAACCTTATCTCTTCCAACAGTGGCCCAAATTCCATTGCTATAGAACACAGCTGGTGGTTTCTCAAGTTTATCACTTTCATCGAAGCATTTTGGGCAATGGCTCAAGTGTAAACCTCAAAATGTCTTGGCCGTGGGTTTGCTGTCTGGAGAAACACACCGATAGCAAGACGGTTAGGGAAAAATACAAAAATAAGCAGGTGGTATTACTTGAAGGTATCTTTCATTTTTTAAAGGATTTCCACAGTTACCCAAGGTTCAACCTCTAGTCACCTCAAGCTACCCGCTTGTTTCATTCTGCAATTCTCCCTTAATGGATTAATTGATTGGTCCACTGATTAACTAATTGATCCACTAATTAATTGAATGATCCACAAAATAACTGATTGATCCATTAACTAATTGATTGACCCACTGCATAACTGATTGATCCATTGATTAACAGATTGATCCTATGATTAACAGATTGATTCACTCATAGAAAGCTACTTACTTTGAGTTCCTCCACAGTGGCCTTGATCTTTGCATAACCCATGTGTTGCTTTCCCATAAGGTGATCATCTACTCTAGACTGAGCATCACCAACAATAAGGAAAGCACCACACACCTCACAGACTTCCATCTGCTTCTCCTGGGAGAGTACAGCATCCAGGGCCAAGGCAGCTGCCTGTAGGTTTCGGTATTAGAAAGAAATATCATGAACTATGGATGACACTACTCTTGAAATTTGTCACAGACAATCTTCCTCTTTATTGTAAAAAACAACCTCCTTTGCCTACTATTGAACAGCTGCAGTACCTTATACTACAGTTCTTACATAACCCTTTATAGGGCTCGCTGCACCCAGCGGCGTCTCAAGACGCTCATTATTTTGTTGATGGGTATGCACATTTTATAACTTTTTGGCAGTCCTAAGAGGATATGTGCGAGTTTTAATGACAAGGCTAATGAGACACTAAGAGCAGGGTTCTGCCCACGGTGGTCGGTGCCGGAAAACCCGACCGTCACTCATGATTCCCCGACCGGCACTTGCAGAATATTTTTGTTTTCCTAGCACCACACATTTTCCCTTTTTTCCCCCAATTTTCTTCAAAATATTTTGACTGTGTAAAACATATTATTCACCATTAAAAAGTGTTATCCAAAGTTTTGAGTAGCCTACTTCTTTAGTTTGAGTCTATTTTAATGATCCAGGATCAAGCATCACTCCCGCCTGTACGATGTACATTATATATCCAACGCATGAAACCCGCATTGATTTCGTAATGGTTTCCAGTCACGCTGTAGCTTTAAGCTTGGAAAAACATGATACCAGTTTCATCACGGTGCGTACCCTACTCTATAGCATTTAGTACAATGGATATGAGCTGCAGAGTAAGCACTATGCTATACATGTAGATGCTATAAATTGTTTTCCCATGGCGGTAAAGGCGTGCGCGCACTGAGGGCCTTAGGGCCTACATTCAAGGCACAGCTGCAGGGCGCACGTGTGTAACCACTTCTTGCACGATCGAAAGGAAATTGACTTGACCGTACTAGGACAAAAAATTTCCGGCACTTAACAAATCCTGGGCAGAACCCTGTAAGAGAATAAAAAGGTAAAATTTGTATCAAGAATTACACACTTTTTGGTTGACTGTATGTTGAAATGATGGCATTTCCACCTTTCGGTAACCCCAGGTGTTACATTAAGATTTCAAAGAGCTTTTGGGATCCTCAGTGGATTAAGTAGAGATCAAAGAGCATGTTTTTTAATCTGAAGACAAAAATGGCTACTCTTCTCCCCTAAGCAAGCATAAAAACTCTGAATTTTTCATCCCTGCTATTCAGTCTGGATATATTAGAACCTGAAGTAAACTGTTAAACAGACCTCTTTAAGGGTCTCCCTCTCCTCCTTGAGCTGATCACACAGCTTCATCGTCCCCTGAGCCTCCTCCACCTCCCCGTTGCATCCAAGTTCTTCTGCTTTTTCCACCAGGGTATTGATACGCTCCGTTAGCATTCGGATCTGCTCCTCATTCTTGTATTGGTTTGGTGCACTCAGCTGCTGAGTAAGTCAAATGAGGAAGAGTTGGGTTCAAAGGAAGACAGAAAGAAAAGGGTGCAAGTGATCCAGATATCTGGATTAACTGTCACCATTTAGCAGGGTTGAGGCCAGTAAGGAAAACATTAAGGTACATGTATTAAGGTTTAAAATGGCTTATGGAGATTAAGAAAAACAAGGAGAGATCCTGAAAAATCACAGGTCTGAATATTGGCAAAACTGAGTGAAGTTGTCACTGGAGGTAGAAGGTGGGCCACCTCATACTAGAATGGGCAATGAAAACACTGATACTGATGTAAGTGTTACATCACTTGAAGGGATCATGGAACATTTCTTCCATACCTGTTGTTGTGCATTACTGAGTGACAGTCTAGAGTGGCCCTTGCGGATCCGACGGTCTACTTCGGACACAGTTTGCTGCAAGTACGATAAGAAGTCATCTTCATAACGCGCTCTCTCACGCTCACTTGCCTCTGTAAACCTTGAAAAAGAAAGACAAAAGTTGTAATTTGTCCTTCTCTTAATATTAAAATTATTCATTTTTGGAAGAAGTGACAAAAAAAGATAATGTTGTTTATAATGTTACAAGATCATAACATTTGATAGAAAGTTTCACAGCTTGACTAGGCCTGCTGGGCATTGGGATTTCAGGTTAGGGTTGACTGGAGATAACTCAGTTTGTAGAGCGCCATCACGCTAATCCAGAGTTTGCAGGTTCAAATCCCGCCCTTGTTATTTTTTCTTTGTTCTACCCCAAATTATTCAAAACATTACCAGTCAGTTTCCCTTGTCGGCTATTACTGGAAAAACATCTGAAGAAAATAAGACTGTAAAATTACTATCAAATTTGTTATTTGAACACTATGTTCAGAGGCAAATTTATTCCACAGAACTCTGTAAAGATGGAATGTAATGTAATGCACTTCCACACAATTCCACAGCAGACTGTGAAATTTTGAAGCACAAGCGTGCAAGTTAGAAGAAAAAAAAAAACCCACTTCCACCAAGTACGACAGCAAATTAGGAATTTGAAGAACATAGTTCCACATATAGTTTATAGTCTCTGCAAAATACAAGAAACATGTACCGTAATTTCCTGCCGATAAGACGCGTCTTATCTGACTTTCAGAGGTAAAACAAAAATCAGTGCATCTTATCTTCCGGCGCGCCTTATCTGATTTTGATTGAGTTCATTGTGATGATTGTTATGTGAAATCTTATATTTATACCGCAAAATACATGTAGTTCCTTTATTTCGTCCAGGGTAATTCTATATGTCACATTTTTCTTAAAATGAAACCTACACTATTCACATTTTTGACAAAACTTATCGAAGAACGAATCACTTGCCATGCTGCTGCCCACAATAATAACATGTTTTACTTGTCTTTATCTTTATCTCTTTATCTCGTTGCGCTATGGTAAGTGTGCTTATACCATCACAATGACCCCTGTATGTCAGGGCTCAAATTTTACACCCAAGGCCAGTGGCTTTAACACCGGGCCAGTAAACTCATGTCCGGACAAGTCCGGCGGTCTTTTGTTTGTGTTCAAATGTTGACTTTCAGTCTGATAAATATAATTCTGTTGAATATCAAAGACTACTTACCCATAACAAAAATGAGATAAATCTTCTCTTAGTGCTATTTCAAAATCAAACAGTTCAATTATTAACCTGTGTAGGCATTTTTTCTTCTCACTTCTGGTCTTGTACACAAAATTCCTGTCCAGTAAATATTTTGAGCTACAAGCCTTGTGGGTCTTGTGGGTTTTCCCCCAATTCTAGCCCTGTATGTGTTAATGTACCAGCAGTAAGCGAATTGGCAAGCTTGTATAGTGTGTAAGATATGTTGTGCCTTATGCAATGGTGCAACCTTATCTGAACCCCTTAAACCTTATTTTGGTAATTTGAGGGTACTGCGCCTTAAACGCTGAGAGCCTTATACGCATAAAATTACGGTACAGTGTACATCTATAAGCCTAATCCATGTAGTACCAGGCCTCTTGAAAACAAACAAACAAACAAACAAGACACTGTGAGAGCACAGCAGGCCAGTTCCACATAGCCTGCATTATTCAGGCATGAAAATATGCGCTGATAAAAAAAACAGATAAATTTAACGTTAATACATGTAATTGCATGTCTGGATTTTGGGCAAAGTCCAGAATTTTTGCCTGTCCGGGATTTGGGCAAGTTTACCCAGGCGTCAGTGTCGCACTCAGTGAATCCCTCTGGCGTTTTGGGGGGCCATGCGTGGGATCGAGGACATGATATAATGAAAAAAATACTTTTTTTAAAGATGAAATCATAACAGTGCTAGACGTATAATGTCTTAAAAAAATCAAAATAAAATGACATTCGGAACTTTACTTCCACGAAAATAAATGATTATGAACGGAGCAGCATGCTTTTAGTTACAAATTTTGATTTTTGGGGGGTCATTTTATCTGTGATAGTGAATAATTGTGTTAAGTGTTGCCCCCCTTTGGCCATTGAAACTTGTTCTTCAAACACCTTTCAGTATCTCCAAGATCCAGACAGTTTATAAACCATAGCATTTTGGAAAAATAATGTGAGACGTCAAATGTCAACAAATCTCCCCACACGTGTGTCGCACACTCATGCATTGTCTTCCAGGTCATAGTTTAACATGTTCATCGTGTAAAAATATTTCCAGCCGTAAAACACATTAAACGTATCAAAGAAACAGCACTTAAGCCTATGAAGGTGCGTACTGATGACTGGTCAAAAAAGTCTAACGATGCGCGCGCATCCAAAACACTGTGCGTTGTTGTCAGTAGACTTTCCAATGTCTCCACACATGTTCCTTTGCTGCAACAGTAAACATACATGTATTACGGTCAAACCGTACCATGCAGGCCTTGAACTTCGTTTTTGAAGGGGCACAGCTATTTTCCTCTTGAAATGGGCACTTCTATGAGGAAAATTTAAATTTGTATTGGAACATTGCAAAGGGCACCACAGCAAAAGTACAGGGCACCACGGCAATAGCTGTGGGTGCCGTGGGTTAATTCGAGGCCTGACCATGTATGAAGTGGGGAAAGACTGAAAGAAGTCTACACATATCAATTGAACGCACAGCACATGGAAGAAACAAATCAAAGCGTATTGGGCTGGCCACTGCTGGGCGGCAATTTTTACGAACGAAAGCGTGTAAAGGTAAATGAGTAAACTTACAATTTCTCATGACCAAGAAGCTGAAGAGGGATAAGCGAGATCCAAATGTATACCCCTACAGCTCACCCCCCAAATTTTATATAAAATTCACATTGAACTTGAAGACAACAAATTTGAAAGGGAAAAAAACAAAATTCCGGTTTAAACCAGAAGATTCTCATGCCTGATTATTCCATGCAACACTCAGTGTATTGGACTGAGTTTATTTCACAGTTGAACTCTGTGGTACTTGTGCACTACTCATGTGAACAACATTCAAAAGTTAGTTGAAAGCATATTGTTGCACAGATGTAAGGGGTAGGCAGTTTCATGAAATTTTGTGTAACACAGACAATGGAGGTAAACATCCTTTATAAAAAACTTTGTCATTGCTATTGTTATTTGAAAAAAGAAACATACATTTTATCACCCAAGTTTGAAAACAAAACTTACATTCTTCTCAATGATTCATCATGTTGCTTATCACAAGGACCTATAAAAATATAAAGATAAACAAAGAAATTCATCTAGAAGCTTCCTTTGGCAGCCTTCTCTCTCAACAGTGGTACGCTGGCTAATTCCTAGTTAAAGCACCTGAGCAAGTGTGAAAATTCACTCTAAAAGGTCCAGCTGGCTAGTTCAGAATTAAAAAGCACCCCTATTTAATATGAACAAGTGAAAAAGATGAGAGTCCAGTGAAAAAGCTGGGAGACTAGTGAAACAACCAGCTAACAGGTCCCGCTAGCTAGTAACAGGAATAGTTAAGATGCATGATATTTGGTTCTTGGTTAAAAGTAGGAGCATTTTATCGAGTACAAGGGCTGATCTGAATGTATACATGGTGTTGGCTTTAATTGGGCACATTAAAGTCTCTCAAAATTTTGCTGTTTGGAATGGTTCCTTATCCTTTTTTCAGAGTTGCTCATCCACAAAAACACATACAGTGTGTTGAAGTTAGTTGGTATTGATTTTAAAAACATAAATTTGCCTATTGAAACGCAACCAGCAGAACAAATGGTCCGCCATTTAATGGAGTAAAAATGTTGTTCTACTAAAAGCAGAGCGTATTCTGACACACAAGACACAATTTCAAGGGATTTTTTTTAATCATTATATTCTACTATAAAATATCTTTCCAACCATTCATTTGAAAACAAATAATTGTTACAGCCCAAAGCACCCGATCCCAATGCAACATGCTTCTTTCATACACTAGTCAGGCAATTTAATCTCAGACAGTCAGAGTAAAGAAGGAAGAATGTCATGCCTGAGTTAAAGACAAACTGTGTTTGGTATAAAGTTGCTACAAAACAAGTTAAGAAATGTTTCCACCTACACTCAGTGCTGTTAATTATGTAATTTAGAAAAGAATTGGAAAATATCAGAGTTTACAAAAACTTACCAAGATCTGACCTTGTGTTAGTGAAAAGCTCGTGCGGGCAAAATCCACACAGGAAGTTCTTGCACACCTAAAAGATAAAAAAATTATAAGAGTATAATCTACTGCAACTTAAAGTTCTTCCATATTATTTGTGGTTGAGAAGCCATGGACTCTCAAGAAGGTGAACTTGATCACTAAACTAGCCAAGAATTTGACAAGTGCCCTGCCTCAACCGCGACGACTACTCAGTTAAGGCATGCGAAACATGCAAAATGTGGCTCATGATGGATGGTTTCTCCGATTGACTTAACAATTCTGCAAACTTTTAATAAAGAAAAAACAAGACGCCGGCGTTTACGTATGTTTGCATGGGTGCAGATTACGCATAGGCCTACCGCAAAATGCAACAAATTCATATCGCACTTTTTGGTCACAGACTCACAGTATCTGGACAGCACAGCGTAAGAACATGCAAACGCAATGCACGATATGCGCGTCATGCACCCTACATCTTACAAGCAAATAAGCGCGTACGCACGGCAAACACTGTGAGGATATGCGCGTCATGCATCCTGCATCTTACACGCGAATGTACGCGTAAGCACGTCAGACACTGTGAAAAAACAAACACTATTGACTTTTCTTTAACGTTTGGAGCTGCATTATTTCACGAAAATGACGGATTAATGAGGAATATATGACGTCCAAAACCCACCGCAGCAAAATGTATGCCGCCATGGAATGTGAATCTTGTGAAATTAGTGGCTTCTTGCAGGTAAGATTTAACAAGGTAAAAATATGAACAATTTGTACCTAAAATTGTATAATTGTACAGGATCTTTATAACCAAGACGTCAGTGCAGTGGCACTGACTGACATCCTACCAGGGCTAATAGTACTCGGACTAGGAGTAAAAGTATAACTAGAAGTATAACATGCAGTGCATGGTTGAACCAGCTCGACTCCTCCAGATCAACCTAGCTCCAGAGCACTACTTCTCTAGTCAAATAACAAGTATATCCTGCCGTACCCAAAATTCGTGCGTCACAGATATTCGCGCAGGCACCTTTCCCAACGCATGACATTTTGTTTACAATACGCAGTGACGCAATTTTTCAATTTCATGAAAGTTGAAAGCCTTATCATCAGATTTCCTGCAAAGATGTGGAAATTCAAAGCCTTTCCGATAAGTATTTTAGATAAACTATAAAAAAATGTAGTATAAAATATTAACTTTTAGACTAAATACAAAACATAGCTAGCAAAGATGTTCAATTAAAACACTAAAACAAAACCTGAAAGTTCAGTGCGTATGTCGCCTGCCCTACTGAATACTAAAATTACAAAATCACATGATTTTCACTTAACAACAGAGGGCAGACAAAATACTACGGAAGAGTGAATTGGGCATGTGCTTTAGGCCTATTTTCAGAGATAACAAAATTTTTGTAAACTGGACGCAGGGGCTTACCAAAAAAATATTCAATAATCATGAAAATGATACCCTATATATATATATTTTTTTTTTAAAGCAAAATACAATTATCTATGAAACATTTAAGGATTTTAATCATATTACTTAACTTTTATAATATTTATTTTATTATGGCCTCAAAACATGCTGCGAGGTGGGGACATGGGAGGGGTAGTTCAACTAGGTTGAGTTTAGAAACCCGACAATGCATTGCGTACAGGTAGGTGCATTAGTTAAATAATGCGTAATTAAGTATTTTCCTTGTGAGATTTTTAGGCCTTAATTTGGATGTAGGCTTATTTAACAAATTAAAATAGAAGTATTAATTAGTGATTTCTATTCCTATTGCCCTATTATTCTGATTCTGGATTTCAAGTCGGCAAGCCTCTTCCCTGCATATATCAGGCTGAGTCAAATATACATAGAATGTATAACAAAAAATGCAATTAATTTATATTAACTTTGTAATAAAAACGCAGACGTCCATTTACCCCCTCCAGTGTTCTCCAACTTATAGAAAAGCCGTGGCGCACCGCCACGCTTTCTGCGGCGCACCAACCTTTATAATCGCCGCCAAGCTTTAAAATGTTGCCGCCACGTTTACATTTTTTGACTCTGCATTGTAAATTTACAACA
>JAUELU010000085.1:4985454-5014196 GCA_032357145.1 Evasterias troschelii | reverse complement strand
AGGTCTCGAAATCAAATTCGTGGAAAATAACTTCTTTCTCAAAAACTAAGTTACTTCAGAGGGAGCCGTTTCTCACAGTGTTTTATACTATCAACAGCTCTATATTGCTCATTACCAGGCAAGTTGTTATGCTAACAATTATTTTGAGTAATTACCAATAGTGTCCACTGCCTTTATGCCTCTACTTTTTGTACGTTTTGCCAATTCGTTATGAGCAGCAGTGAGTTACTAAATCACTATAATAAAAATACCAGTCATCTCGCCCCAGCAGAGTTGCCCCTGCAAGGTCGTCCCTAGAAAAGTCACCCGCAAGGAAAGTCGCCCTCAACACAGTGGCCTGGTGACTCTTTGCAGCTTATGAGTATTGATACTTCGTACATACACTTCATCTTTTATTCCTGGGTCCCCATGTAGTTATGTACAATTCAGAACCATGTAATCAATCTTATGTTTGTTTTGTTTTTCCTTCAGAAAGAAGAAATATATTTTAATCCTATAATTACTATCAAAACAGATATAATCATAGTACAATTTTATTTCATTTTAGGTTAACTAAATAACATTTGATTAGAGCGGGACTTGAACTTGCGACGTCTGGATTAACGTGCCGGCATTCTACCAATTGACAGACTTCTGGATTTGTTTCTTTATGATTTTCTTGCGGTATTTGGCTGTCAAATATGAACATAGACTCTGGTGACGTGTGTATTGAGTACCTTTGTGCAGGATGTATGCAGACTGGATCCTCATGCATCGCTGTATAGTTATAACAGTTTACATAAACAGAGCGCCAGTCTACTTGCAACATTGAGCAGCAATATCCCGTTAATTTGACAATGGTTGGACGGCCGGTGTCATATAGGGAAACCTGTCCCTCGGAGATTCTGTCCCCCATGGGCTGATGAAGGAGGAGGATTCAAAAGAGGGCGGTCTCAGAAGAAGTTTGCCGTACGGGGTAAAGAATCTTCGGGGGACAGAATCTCCAGCCACACCGGTAAAGCGTACGTTGACCTTTGACCGGTTTCGTTTTTTTCCGCGATCATTTCTCGTTAACTATACGTGACATTTTGATGATTAAAACAAATTAAAGCATATAAACATTATTGTAAGATTATACATCACTAAACTACGTAGACACTAAACTGCTAAGCTTCTTAAAGGGAACATTTACAAAGTAAAAAATGCAAGCAAATAAAACTATATAACACTAAAATTTTGAATTAAATACAAACGTCGAACATTTCATAAAGACTGTATGCCAAACACACCAGTGGAACAACAATTTTCCGTTGTTTGTTTGTTTTTGTTTTGTTTTTTTTTTTTGGGGGGTTGTTGTTTTTTTCATAAAGTTTGTGAGGCCGGAGCAAACTTGCTATTGTGCAACTTTGCAATGGGCAGTTTTGTGGGGTGACTTTGCTGGGTGGTGGGGAGCGAGATAACTGGTTTTCTATAATAATATGACAGCAAATCGGTACCCATAGCTTTCACGTTTCGGGCTAAAAAAAAACCCCAATATTATTACCAGTTCAAATGCGTGTGATTGCTCCCTCACAACAGCCGTTCACATGATGTATATGACGATGATGATTAAAACATTGTAGGTATTAATCGACATCATAAAAGTTAGACTTGATTCAAGTCCCTTTCTCGTGCGAGGTCCATAACACACACAAGTCATGTAACACAGCATGCAACCACAGTAAAGACATATACCAGTGCGCCCTAACCGACAAAATGTAGCTATATAGGTGGCGGAACAGCTTGGGGAATGCAGAGCGCAAAACAATAGTTTTCTGACGAGGAGGCAATGAGGCATTGTACGGGATTGGGACTGAAGGGCCTTGCACGGGATTGGGACTCGAGTCAAGTCTACATAAAAGTACGCCCGAGACGAGTATTCCACGTGATGTTATTGAGTTCCCTTGAGTTGATGCATTGAAGTCCTCCATTCTGTATCTACTGTTCTGCGGAAGAAAATAAGTGTCTGAAGACGATTGCACAATTTAATTATGAGCTATGTACACAGCTGATCCCTGGCTTGGTGTTTCAAAAAGCTATCTTCATTCTGGTTGCTTTTAACCGTACCCCAAAGAATGTCTGCAACAACGGCTACTTGACAATCTTGAATAGAAACATGTATAGAAACATGTACTGCATTTCGGCCCTTCCCTCTTCGTGGCGCATGAAAGCCTAAATAATACAAGATGAAACAGCCGCTGACACCGCTAAGCAGGTAATAAGACCGAGTGACGTCACTACCTGATAAGTAGACATGTTTTCCCTTCCCAGTTTCCAAAAATAGATTTTTGTTTCTGTTGTGGGCTTGCCATGGACATATTAAATTTGTTTATGTATAAATAATTTCAATCTCTCTTATTTATTATGGAAATAAAACAACAACATTTGTTTAACAATAGTTTAAAAGGAAACAAATAGAATTAGCTGTTGTAAACTGCGTACGTACCAAAAGTGCAAAGAATAAATACTGGCCTGACGTTTCGACCCAGCAGAGTCTTTTTCGAGTGGGATAAGAAGTCAATTGTTTGCCTTCGATAAAGACTCTGCTAGGCTATGGTCGAAACACCAGGCCATTAACAAATTTTTGCAATAATGAAAATTATACAGTTTCCCCCGAAATAGTCATGCGTTCATGAAACTCAGTATAGAATGATATTTTGTTTGAGTTTGAGTGAAATGAAATAGCAGGCACATTTCAATCCATTTGGCACATAAATACAATTGGTAACCTTTTGGTCTAAAGGTTCAATTTAACTCAAATATGTCTTGTTTCCAACTAAGCAGAAATCACCAAATTCATACTTAACGGTTTTGAAATTGCAGCTGATAGGCCTAATCAACCATAATAATAAGGGACGAATAGAGCCGATCTCCTCTAATTTTGACTCTCATGGCGCAGGAACAATATTACCCCGGTCACTGGGTCCTTTATATAATTTCTTAAATAATCCCAGCGCCCTGGGGGATGGGAAGTATATAGAGCCTGCGCTATACCAATGTTTAGCACCACATCAAACTAAATCAATCACAAGAACCATCTCTGCCAACACGGGTACCCATTTACCCCTGGGTGGAGAGAAGCAATTAGAGATACGTGTCTAGCTCAAGGACAACAGTGTCACATCGGTGATTCGAACCCATGACTAATCCAGCAGAACTTGAGTCAGGTGCACTAGACCGCTCGGCCATGGTACGCTATATGTCACATGACCTATTATGTCAATCATCATCATCACTTGTAGAATTGTGTATAATATTATACACTTTGTATATCTAAATGGAGATTTAATATCATCTAGTTTCGTAACTAAGTTGCCACCACCCTACCATTTGAAATCTTGACTTTTGAGATTAAAAATTGACAGAGTAAAATGTTACATTTTATAAGTTTTAATGTGATAATTTCAATAATGTTACATGTATACACACAGACAATGTTTTTCGTTTTTAAAATCACGTCATTATTATTACCTTACTTAAAATACGCATAATAAATGACATAACAAGAGCGCAAAAAAGGCTGGGGCTTGTTTAATTAAAGGCAATGTACACGTTTGGCAATTACTCAAAATATATACTAGCATAAAAACTTACTTAGTAACGAGCAATAAAGGAGAGCTGTTGATAGTATAAAACATTGTGAGAAACCACTCCCTCTGAAGTAACGTAGTTTTTTAGAAAGAGGAAATTTCTCACTAAAATAGCAAAAGACTTCTGGCCAGAAGCCTTTTATTCCTATCTGAAAGCACACTAATTTGTACAACAAGGGTGTTTTTTCTTTCATAATTTTCTTGCAACTTCAATGACCAATTGAGCCCAATGCATATGTTTGGATACACCAAGTGAGAATACTGGTCTTTGACAATTACCAAACATGTCCATTGCCTTTAAGAGAAATGCGAACGGAAGCTACAGTTTCAAATGGTCAAAAATATTCCCCTAGACAAAAAATGCACTTCTTATGCCTCCGTAAATTATCCCCTCTTTTACTCTACAAATGCATTTAAATTACAAACAAAACAGAAACACTAAAACCTATAATAGAGAAGGCTAGATTGATGAAGAAAATGAAAAACTGTTCTGTTACCGAAAAGGTTCAGTCTGCCAATGAAAACCTTCTTTTTATCTTTCAAAAAGAGCTTAAATAGACCTTTCAATTAGAAAAATTTATCTGCATCACAAAAATGACAAACTCGCTAAATTTAATTTGAAATGGGACATCACTTCTACTCTATGTCATGATTAATTTAGTTTATCTTTTTATTATTACATTTGTTGTAAATTGCAAGAGGATGTATGTTTGAATATAAAAAAATTCTTACTGTGTCCAAATTTTATGATCTGCAGCACCGCAAATGTTTTATGATATTTATAATTTGTATCAAAATATTTAACAAAATATACGAGAAAATCACAAACTAAGATATAAATAATTATAAACGTACAGTTGTATGGAGTGTGTACTAAGGGGAAACTGTTGACGACCTGTTGAGTTTCAAGGCAGGCAGACCATGAACAAATGATTTAAACTATTATACGAAAAGGGAATTTTGAATGTAGGAAAATCTCTTCGTTGGCTGATTCAAAACGTGTAAAACTCTAGGTTTTATTTCTGTTTTGGGGGTCAAGAAAAAAACATGTCGTGTCGTGCCTTTTATTACGTAGTAAATCACAGTCCATACCAAACATTTACTAATGGCCTTATTCAATCGCATCACTCTGACAATAAACAAATCACTATGTCCCACAGGAATAACACAAATTCACTTCTCAAATTGATGACGTCATTCCACATAATTCATGTATTTTCAAAATATATTAGACAAACGGGGGAATGGCACTACACGCTTGGCGTAATAGACCCGTCGTACCTTTTCTCAGTGAACAGGGCAATTTTGAAGTGTAGGCCTACCGTTCAATAGTTGCTAAACAAGATGAAGAACCAAATATAATAAAAACCGAAGATAACAAGAAAGTGTATACATATGAAAACAATTACAAACGAAAAACAATGTTGATGTATGACAGTAACGTGCATTTGGTTGTACTGTGTGTTTTTTAGAAACTAATGTGATCTATATATGATTGCGCAATCATTGCTTCAGTCAAAGCCAGTGAGTCACATGCATGAATTTGGCTTTTGGGATGTATTTATTGTTGACCAAATTGTGTACATTTTAATGCACCAGGCTGTTTTAGGGAGATCGTAACGATCGAAAGCACCCAAAAGCACACAATGTACATAAAGACCCTTGACCCACCATTTATTTTTTGTGCGCCCAATCACAAATATTTAGTAGGAAAATACTTGCGATTATAGCCTGTGTTGCAAATATTTAATGAAATTTTAACGTAGTAATTTACGTGTATATTTGCGATTAAGGGCGAAATCGTGAACATTTTCGTAAATTTTTAAAGTAAATATAAATATTCGATGTCCTTTCAGGGCCACCACAAGAAGAATTAATTGTTTTTCCGCAGGACTCAAAGGGAAGTGATAGAACATATCACTTATCGGTATAAAATACAAATAATATTCTTTCTCCCTGATGCATGCAATATCATTACATTTTATATATAAACATTGTCTTTGTTTTATTTTCAACATCTTTCATCTTGGTTCAAAGAGCACGGTGTAATTTACTATCATCTTTTTTGATCGCTCAACTTCAATTTACGACTGTGTAACCAATTAATTTGGAATGAATTATATTGTTTGTCAAGGGTGTACTTAAGTACAGTGCCATCAATGATACCCAGTAGTATAGGTGAACACGATAGACCAATTATATTAAGTACCATTATGGCAATCATTATGAGATTGCCAAGGCGATACCATTTTTGCTACGCTCAAAATATTATATTGAGTTAGGCTGTGACCCATTAAACAGTCGCAGGAAATCGGCACAACGGTTACCTCCTTCACGACAGTAACTATAACACTATCAGTATTCGCTCATGAATATAATATATGAAACAGTCGAAGTAACTCACCACTAGCTACCTGTTCGTGTAGAGAATGGGCAGCAGTGAACGAGAGCAGCCAGTTAGTCTGCATCGTATGTAGGGACACGACGTGCCTTGTGTTCTCACAAGCTCGCTTGGCGGCTGTCTGGTTGTTTTCGTATGTAGACAACATGCATGTGTTTCGGGAATGATATTAGTTCTGTGTACAACTACGATGCCAGGCGGAGAGCATAATCACTCTATTACCGACTTCCACACAACACAAGGCACACACCTGATCAATGCAGCATCGGTAAGTGCGGAATTATTTTTGTTTTTGCACATGAAATTGCACATTACTCCTACGCAAACAAATATATTAAAAAAGTATAAAAAATTGTCGCTTGCATTCATAATTCTTAGTAGTAAACATTCTTATTAGTCCATTAAATATAAGTCAGGCAAAGCTAATAAAAGGGTCTATTAAAAATAAGTGACAGATCGAAGGATAAAACGCCTTCTACAAGAAAATATTGAAAGCTTTACATGTTAAAGTCGCCTGTTAGGTGACTTAAAAAAATAAAAAAATCCTTGACGCTCATTTATACACTTAAGGATGTGTGAAAAGCCTTTCAATTCGTAACATTTCTCCTTTGGTCCTGCCCTTGCCCTTCGTGTAAATCCATTCTATATTCAACTATTAAATTTCCCCCTCGTGCGCGACAAGGTTAAGTAACACCTGTTCATTATTAAATTTTCATTGAAATGAATTGGAAGAGGGGTTGAAGAGCTGCACCCGATGAAGAGAAAACTGAACCAACACTATGGGGACCTACCTCATTATCTGCCCATAGCCTCTGGTCTCTGCACCAGTTTTATATTGACATGTTATTTTATAGCAGCTCTAATGCTATGAAGAGAATGTGTGCGTTGTACACACCGATATAGTTCCAGCATGGTGGTGGTTATCCCGTGAAACACTGTCTTTATAGGATAGACCCAAACAGAAACGTTGATGACCATTACCAATTTCTGCAACATATTTATCAAAACGAAACGAAAACATAAAATACGGCGTAACAAATAACACTAACGTTAAACCAGCGGTTAACTGCACCTACATGGGGCTCGATATGGTTGTCATATAGTTCAATGGTCGCGTACATGTTCTCTTTGGCATAACAAATCTTGTATTGTAACTGGTTTTTCGTACAGCATGTAATGATATAAATTCACACGGAAGAATGTACCATCAATGTGAAAAATGTATCACGAGTAAATTGTGAACCCCTCGGGCAAATAGGTCATATGGGGAGGGTGACTGGGGACGTCCTGGAGAGAATTGAAATCAAGGACCCGTTTGACAACATCGGTCAATCGGACAACAATTGCTGTGACAGTCGACTAAGGTTCGCTGCATGGCACCGACAGAAACCCAAGAAATAATCATTTTGCATGCCCGACTGCCCAGAACTATGTAGAATTGAGTTACACATTGTATACGGTTGAAAATACAAACAACCAGTTATGGTTTTCCATTTTTCAGAGTTCACACTGTTGTTCATTACCAGCGGCAGGTTTGCCACAAAGAAAGCAATTCTGAATGATTAATTAGAATGTCGATAAATGTGTATAGTCTTCTCCTTTCCTGGACAGTAATGAGATTGAAGCCTTCTCCCCGTAAACAAAGTGTTATCATCATTCCCTATATTAATGAGAATATTTCAGGATACTCAGATGATAATGAACGGGCCTATTAAAAGCCAAAGGAAATTGTTAAAGTACAAGCCTCCTGTTAAAGTGATCATATTTTTGAGCCAATAGCAGTCTGGGCACTCCACTACAGGAAGGTTATACCTCCTCTGGATGTTACCTCCATTTGTACCTTACTTATTACATTTTTGTCATTACTATTACAACTGTTGTTATTTAATGTATTTTCAAGTTGTGCAAATGGAAATAAACCAAATAAACAATATGAATTGAAGCTTTCTATGCTTGAACTTTTAAAATAAATATCGTGTTTCAGTGGGAGTCAAGGCAAGAACACACAACCGGCTGCCTTGCAATAACCTAGATCTATTTCAGATTTTTTATTTATTTTTTGCTGTTCTATTATTTCATATTCAATACCTTTTGGAGACCGAGAACAATACAGAAAAGGGAGCACATACGGTATCTTTAGTCAATTCTAAAAAATAGCCGTGTTAGTCTAATCGATAAAACAAGGAGAGTATAGTGGTACCACTTAAAGACTAACTAATTACATTAAAAAAACGCACGAGCTTTCGTAGCAACAACTACTTCATCACTGCATCTGATGAAGTAGTTGTTGCTACGAAAGCTCATGCGTTCTTTTAATGTAAATAGTTAGTCTTTAAGTGCTACCACTACCCCCTCCTTGTGGTATCTTTAGTGGAATTCTAAAAACAGGGGTGCTCCGCAAGGAATTTTGTGTACAAAGTCTATGGGAGGCTTTTAACTACAGTGATAAAGGAAAGAACAACAGATTTCTCCACAGGAATGTGTTTTCGAAAATTTGAGAAAACGCTGACTAACGACACAATTACTTTAAGCGCTCTAACCAACAACAGTTTTCTCCTATCTCCTTCACCATCGTTGAACCAATGATCTGAACCCTGCTCATACATTCCACTCGGAAGGAATGATTTTTTACAATGGTAGGGAAGCTAGAGTCAGATAAACAACTTGAAAATACAATTTCCCGTGTGTTAGAGTTGTATAGCTCGGTTTTTGCTGAATTGATGTTTTTTGAAGAAAATTTTCTTTGAGCAAATTTTTAACAGATAATGCTTTTTTAGAACAAAAAACATGCCAATGCCTATAATTGAAAACTTTCGCATTGTACCACGGACATTGCACAAAATAATGTAACATGAAAACATTTTTGAAGATGTTTGACGGACGTGAGATAATGTCGAGATCCCGACAGTATTTTGTTCCTAGATTTTAATGAATTTAATATTAGTAAATTTTAGCTCGTGTGTAATACATTAAATGAAAGTTTATAACTTTCTCGAATCTATAAAATTACAATTTAAGATTGAAATATAAGTTTTTGGAGTAAAATCGTCCAAAAGGCAGACCTAGTTTATTTGAAGTCAGCATTTTCAAACTGATTTTACATTGTTTTTATGTTAGGTAGGCCCTAATGGTTTTGTTCACACAATTGATTTACATTTGGTTTATCCATTACCATGACTCATGACGTTGTTTAAACGTGATAAGCCTAATGTATATCAACAAAATCCCTCTTTGTAGATCGAGGGCACGAGGCAAGTTCAAAACAAACGTATAGACAATGTAACTCAAGGCATCACCAAAGAGAAAACAAATGCGTCATCGATTTGCAAAGATGCTGAATGGTGTTATAAAGATGTGTCTGTCAACATATGCACAAGGCTTTCTATTTTTCCTAAAGCGTTTGGAATCTCAATTACAAATACAACAAGTGAATCAAACTTAAATTTATATAGGTTTGCTAATATAGGCCCATCAAGTTTTGTTAAATATTTTGATGCAAATGATAAATATCATAAACATTTGCGTTGCTGCAGATCATACAGTTTTGACACAGTAAGATTATTTGTAGGATACTATACAAATGTTGTATACTATATGAGCTCATGATTATTGGTGCATTAGTTTCAGAATATTTACGGGGAGAAATATAGACTGTTCCAAGCCAAGTGAAATGGAAAAGCTAGATTCACCGATTAGATTTTGAGACAATGCACGAACGAAATGCATTCAATATTTGTTTTTGTTTTAACAACTCACACTGATAGATTCTTGTCTGTTGACATTTGCTCATCCTAAACTCATCCTAACTCTGAAAATGTTACTCTTCTAAACAGCGTGAACTCAAGGATAACTGTTTGTCGTATTATAAGGAGGTGCATACACTGCTGCTGTAGTACCACTTGTCGTATCAAACGTGCTTATAATTTACTGGTATCCTACCCCGCAAAGTATTTCAGTTCGTTACTGTACAGTTATTACTGAATTGCATTCATGTCAATCGTAATGGCACTGGTTAATTCACAGAGAGGAATGTCGGACTATTGTAAGCCTCGGTTTCATTAAACACGAATTCTGCTTGTGAATACACAGCGAAACAAAGGTACACCAACTCCACTAACTCACCCCTGTGGACAAATAATTGCCGCTATTTGTTGTAAATGCATTTAATATTGCAATAGTCGAATGACGTGTTATAATGTAATCAGAGACCGATGAAACATGTTGTTTGTTTCCTGCTTGACTTCATTAACAACTTTGTGTGTTTTGCTAAATGAATACAAATAATGTATAGAGCAGTATCTGAATGCGAATCACCGTGATGTGACGTGGCTTCAGCGCAGGTCAAATCAACCGTAAGGGACACTTTTACATCCAAATAAACCTTATGTGGCTCTCCAAAGAGAAATCACACTTTATTTGAAATTGTTGTCTTTATCAAGCGTGTTTTTTCGTGTTTTTTTTTTTTGCGGGGGTGGTATTTGAATAAGCGATCGAATAAAGTATTGGCTTTGGCAAGACACCGTTGTGTGAGCCGTGCCATATGTTCGACTGTTCCATTTTCAGGAAGAAGAAAAAACAGGTGAAGGCTCCAAAGTTGCGCTGTCTAGTTTTCCCGAGGATATCTTCATATCTGATTAACGTTTAGTAATACGCTACCGTAGATACATTACAATAGGCCTGCCGCCTTCGTATAAATGAATATAAGGATGTACCCTCGCCTACGCAGCGTCGTGGCTCTCAGCGCAATAACACAAACAACACCCACAGTTTATTCAAAAGTCCGTTTCAAGTTTCCTCGTAAGAGTACGAAGATGAAATAATACCAGTCAGGGAAGTTCAAGCAGTTCTTTGTACACTTTCGTGGATGCAATGTGCCAAAAACTGACTAGAGAGAGGACGGGATTTGAGCCCGCGACCTCCAGATTAACGCGCTGGTGCTCCACCAACAGAACCAAATGTTGATGGCCTCCCTATTTTGTCAGTGTCTTTGTTTTGTGGTGCCAGTCAGAAGCTATTCAACCTGTAACTGTCGTATAATATAAAGGAATTACACCCGAATTATGATACAACCGAAGAGGTTTATAGGGAGAGGGGTAAGGCCTACTGGTTGAATGGTCTCTGACTGACACCTGAACAAAATAAAATGACAATACTTTTAGGGCTACATGGCTCAGCTGGTATAGCACCGGCTGTAGTATTTTTTTATAATTTTTTTTCAACTGCAATTAAATTAGTAATACTTACCTAGTTAATTTTCCTTGTGGTTTAATACTTAGTGTATACATTTTATTTTAAATAAAGGTACAATAAAAAAGAAATATTAGGCCTATTTTAATAATGAATGGGGGTTACATTGTATGAGGATTACGACTCCTATAGCCATAAATGGCAATCTGTTATAAATATATCGATAATCTATTGTGCTTGTGACAGCTTAAAAATTGCAAACCATTTTTTATATATATTTTTTTTTTAAAGGTTAGTTATTATTTATTGGATGCCCGTATACGTTTATGTAAGTAATGTTTAAAAAACTTGACACACATGTCATCATGGATGTCGTACCGGTGTAAAATGGGTTACTTATTTTTGAGTTTTTTTCATATTCAGTCTCAGTTTTCCCTAAATCCAGAGAATACCCTTAATCAACTTTGAATGTACTAGTCAAATAGTCCTGCTTTACCCTCAACGTGGATCGGGAGCAAAGTCAAATATGTTGTGCCTTTTTGAAACTGAAATGTTTTTACCTGGTATGGAAATTACAGCCTCTTGTTTGCAAAGGGTAAGAACCGTTTATTTTAAACATTGCTCTATTCTTGCGGATCCAGACCTCTCGAAACTACTGTTGATTATACAAATTATTGATAATCGCCAACAGTTTTGAGATTGTTGAACTCGTAAAACTACAAATAATCAAAATCCTTAGGATAAGCAATGAAATCCAACCAGATGACCGAGGTAATATGCTGCACGAAGAACAAGTTACCTATGCGAAATATATAGATAAAGTAAACATATATATTTCGATGATTTAAGCAGGCACTTGAGAAGTCAAACATTTCTTGAAAGAATGTTGACAAATTGGTGACAGTCCGCTTGGGCTAGAGGGTCCTATTGTGCCCTCCTCGGCCTTCTCTCCACCGCAATTAGAATGTTTTACCGAGCAGATTAAGCCACGATCTAGCCGACGTGAAACAAATGTTGCCTTGTTCGACTCTTGTATACTTGTACTCTTTACAACATGCACGGAAATACTATTCCTACGGCAGTACTCTCAACATGCACGGAAATACTATTCCTACGGCAGTGGGGTTTTAGGGAGAGATTCAACATAACTCAACTGTTCCACTGCACGTCAACCAATGTTGATGTAACGTAACATATTTATTATTGTCAGTCCCATGACATCATTTAATAAAATGTACGTTACTTAATACAATAGAGTACATTGCCCTCAAGTGGTAATTACCATAGCAACTAATGATGACGTTTAGTTACAGCATAGAGGCTGAAGCTCAAACACAAGTGGGTTCAATGTGTGAATCCCCACAGCCGAGGAAAAAGAAACCCCAACAAGTAGTGTCTGAAAGACCTAAATGCTGTCTAATTTATATACATTTCATTCCGATCATAGACTGGAATGGTAGCCGTTAAAGCGCGTGCGTCACATTGGTAGTTGTCAAAGACCAGTATATCCACACTTGATGTGACCCAATACATGAAATAACAAACATGTAAAAGTTTAAGCTCAAAATGGTCATTGGAGTCACGACAAAAAAGTCAAAAAACCTTAAATATTGTCATTGTTTTCTAATTTGTCTTTTAGACTTAACGATCATATTTAATTGTTTTTACCCTTTTTCTCAAAAACTTTAGCTTTTCAAGCAAAATATTTTCAGGGAAGTTTCCCAAACCATCTTTCTACCATTGTAAGTTTTGTGCAAATCTGTGAAAATTTATGTTTACCCCTACCAATGCTACGCAACACCCTTTAATGCACTTTTATAGTTCAGCCAAAACAAACTCAACCTTATTAAGTTCATGATTCATAGACCCTTGTTTAAAGAAAGAATTTGACGAAACATGTTCTGCTCAACTCTGAAGAAAACAAATTACGCATTGGAAATCGCATTTTATATCCGTTTATTTAAAAAACGATATTGTCGTGTGGTTTTATATTCACTTTTGCCATTTATTCATTGCTTATTTCTGTTACCGTAACATAAAATATATCACCATCCCTGAGGTAACCTTATCATTCAAGGGTGATTTGTTCAAAGTAGGCCTAAATTGTAATAAACTTACCCCACAGGATGCTGCCAAAAACTAGGGTTCGACAACTTCATATTCACAAAAGTCTTGATTTGTGCTATACAAATCAAAACAGGTACTATAGAACAACATCAACACTTTGCAATAGTTAAAGCAATTGTATACCTTTGTTAAATACTCAAAAAAATAATGAACATAACTTACTAAAGGTACGAAGCATGCACTGCAGCTAATGATATTGTATAATATTTTGAGAAACGACTCCCTTCTTAGTAATTTGATTTTATAGAAGGGGATTACAAACACTTCCAATCTGAGAAACGTTCGTGCAGAAAAATTTCTCAAATTGTTTCTTCCAATTACGGATTATTCTTCTTATGTGGACATAACCGCTTCAGATTTCTGGTGATATCTTAAAAAAGGCTACCACCTTTTGAATAAAACAAATGTTACGGGTTAGTTTTATTGTCTGTATATCAACATTAATAATATAGGATTAAAACAATCGAACAGTTCTAAAAACCAATTGTATACTTTTACTTTATAGCGGTCTTAAGCAAGCTGCCATTACTCTCTATACTGATGAGTTTTTATATTCAGTCGTTAGTGACTTTTGCAGCAACTGGTAACCAAACCATATCTCGTCTGAGTCGTAACACACGACACAATTAACCGGTAAATCTGGAAGAACATAAACGAAGTAAGTATAAGATTGTCCAATACCGTTAGTAGGTTACACAACTTCACTATTTATTTTACTGTATGTTACCTACGGTCAGTGATAGTTGCCTGGTATCCTTCTAGAGTATAGGCCTATCATGGCTATGCCCGATGTGGGGCTGAGGTTACAGGCAAAGTATACCTTTGGTTTTTGGAATCGTATATTATGCAATAAAACTGACTTGTGAAAATTTCACTTCAAAAGGCGGTTGCGTCTTTGAAATATGGACGAAAAACCGGAGCGAATAATGTCCACGTAATATAGGAATAAAACTCTCTATGGGAAAACACAATCTTAGAAAGGTGTCTGACAGAAACGCTTCTCAGATTCAAATTTTGGGGCATAAAAAACGGATATCTTTTTCTATAACCACTTTACTTCAAAGTGAAATTATTCTCAAACCGCTTTTTATTATAGAAAGCTGTTGTACTTGTAACCAAGTATGTTTTTATTGCCATTAATTTTAGAGTGATTCCCTTTAAAACACTTGACCATTAGTACCCCCTCCCCCATAAAGAATTCCTAAAATTTCGAGAACAAAATTAAGACACAATGGGGGGGGGGGGGGGGGTACACCATGGTCCATATACCCCCTATAAAAAATAAGTGTTCATTAATATTATTTTTATATCGAGCACCAAATTTACAAGAGGTGTAACAGTGTACAAATATTGACTGCTTCGAGTGCTGGTTAAAAATACGACTCCCGAGGTGATCCCCGGAGCGTTCTTTTTTCCCGAGACGAAGCCGAGGAAAAATAGAACGCTCCGGGGATCAGTAAAAGCATTCAATATTTGTTTTATAACACCCCCAACAAACTATTTATCATCCTCGTACACGTAACGTTCGTACGCGCATTTCAGATACACAGATGCACAACTGATTTGGTTCGAGGTGGGTAAAAAAGACGTCTAGGTACTGCACGCCATGTGGGAGTACATCGGCGGCCATAATTATGATAGTAAACCGTTTGCCATGTGGTAGTACCGCAACGGGTTTCTAGTAATAAGACATATCATGTGACGCGCTCTAAACCAATCAAAAGGCAGAATATTTGTAAGTGGTGTTATAATAGTTATTGTCGTTTGGTATGTTTCTTAACTACTACGGGTTCAGTAATTATTGATGTCTGGCCCATAACTACTAGTACTAACTATCCGTTCAGTAACTATTGTCGTCTGGTAAGTATCTTAACTACAATACGTTCAGTAATATTGTCTGTCCCATATCTTAACTTAAATGCGTTCAGTAATTGTTATCGTCGTGTTCGTGTGTTACCACCAGTAATTGTTGTCGTCTTGTACGTATCTTACCAATGCGTCCAGTAATTGTTGTCGTCTTATTCGTGTCTTACCAATGCGTCCAGTAATTGTTGTCGTCTTGTACGTATTTTACCAATGCGTCCAGTAATTGTTGTCGTCTTGTACGTATTTTACCAATGCGTCCGGTAATTGTTGTCGTCTGGTAAGTATCTTAACTACAATACGTTCAGTAATATTGTCTGTCCCATATCTTAACTTAAATGCGTTCAGTAATTGTTATCGTCGTGTTCGTGTGTTACCACCAGTAATTGTTGTCGTCTTGTACGTATCTTACCAATGCGTCCAGTAATTGTTGTCGTCTTATTCGTGTCTTACCAATGCGTCCAGTAATTGTTGTCGTCTTGTACGTATTTTACCAATGCGTCCAGTAATTGTTGTCGTCTTGTACGTATTTTACCAATGCGTCCGGTAATTGTTGTCGTCTTGTATGTATCTTACCAATGCGTCCAGTAATTGTTGTCGTCTTGTACGTATTTTACCAATGTGCCAGTAATTGTTGTCGTCTTGTACGTATTTTACCAATGCGTCCAGTAATTGTTGTCGTCTTGTATGTATCTTACCAATGCGTCCAATAATTGTTGTCGTCATGTACGTATTTTACCAATGCGTCCAGTAATTGTTGTCGTCTTGTATGTATCTTACCAATGCGTCCAGTAATTGTTGTCGTCTTGTATGTATCTTACCAATGCGTCCAATAATTGTTGTCATGTACGTATTTTACCAATGCGTCCGGTAATTGTTGTCGTCTTGTATGTATCTTACCAATGCGTCCAGTAATTGTTGTCGTCTGGCCCATACCTTACCTACTACCTGTTCAGTAATTGTTGTCGTCTGGTACGTATCTTACTACGCTTTCAGTAATTACTGTCGTCTGGTAGGTATCTAATACCAACGCAATTGTTGTCGTCTGGTGCCATAGCTTCACTTACGCGTTTGCAATCGTCATCGTCTGATACGTTTACAATAATATGTGTTCAGTTATGGTTGTCTGGTATCTAAACTACAGTCAGTAACAGTCGTCCAATATCCTACAAAATAGGTCAGTAATTATTGTCGAAAACATTAAGAACGTGTTCGGCAATATTATCACGTGATACTTTACAAACAACTTAAAATCTGTTACTATTTGTCAGCTGGTGTACTTTGAATGAGTGTTGATCAATAGTTAATTTGTATTGTTGATACTCTGCATGGAATACTAAACATTAAGCGGTCGCCTCGTACAAAAGAAAATTTCCATTTTGCAATTTACAATTATTTCTTACCAGTATGGAAACTTCATAATAGGAAGGGTCTTTGTGACTCACCAGATGTCATTGTGACTATTCACTTTAGACTTGCGCCTATAATACAAAATATTTACCGGACTTGTGTTGACAATACTTATCCCAAGATAAATTAGGTTTTAAATGTTCGCTATAATCAGAACGTATACCTGGTCAAATTTCCATTATTGTACTAACAATTACCCAGAGTAGAGCAATCAAGCAAAGGTATGCCACATATATGAATAATTTATTAAGTAATCATATCAACAGGTACATTTACGACAAAACAAATCTATTTTTACTAAATTTGTCGTGAGAAGTGCTATTGACAAAATGAAAGTGCTTCCCGTAACGCAAGTGTGACGTCAATCGTGTGACACCTCAGATGCAGCTCGAATTTCGTCATATTAGATCATGTCTCCCTTTTCAAATACACAATGTGAACACCTCTCGTTGAGTCTCGTTGAGAAGTTGTAAACACACGCAGTTTGTTTTTTTCCCCAATATTTTTCTCTTATATGAATGCAGCCTTTGATTGACTCGGCTGATGATCTTCAACCAGTGAGAATGATGTTTCGGATACAAAATCTTTACAAAATCGAACTTTATCAAATATGAACGCTTTTTGTTATATGGGAAGAAAATAACTTCTACTTCCCCCAAAATGTATATACCAGGTGACGTCCCTATATCTTGATTCATTAAATAAATAGATCGTTAAACATGTGGTTAATTATTAGTGGTTGACAAGGTTCTCTTTGACAACTGAACTGGCATAATACTCTAATAATGTATTGACTGTTACAAAGGACACCAACACCTTCTTCTAATTGCCTTCCGCCGTACTCGTTACTAATTGACTGACCTCTCAAATCAAACATACAGAAGAGAAGAGGAGTGGTGTGTTTTATTTTTGCACATACTGTTGACAGTTTAAAAGGTGACCAGCAAGCTAAGTAACATTTCAGAAGATTTTAATGAAACTGAGCATGTTCCAAACCAGAACTCACGGCTGAAGCAGCAATCGTGCCTTTTTCTAAACATTGTAATCAGCTCTCTGTCGCAGTCTACCTATATTATATGCAGGCAGACTCCGGTTCCATCTGTAGAAACCCCTACTACAGTCAAGTGTTGAAGGCCCTCAATGGATGCCAAACAAACAAGGTGCTCGTCCTTCAGTCTTCATAGTAAGATCGGTCAAGTATCTGTTGAATGGACTCTCACTCCTCCATCATTGGTGGAAACTTCCCCAATGCTTGAAAAAACGCCTACAATGTAGTTGCTGTTCAACCGCTAATATTTCCAGGGCATCACATAATTTGCTTATTTGTATGTTTAGTGTGTCCTCTGTTTTTGTACTGCCTGATGTTTTTTACAATTAATCTCCTCCTTTTAGGTACTATGCTTGTAATTCTTTATTTGAAAGTATGTTTTTAGTTTTTAATTTTGATAATATGGGGGTTTGTTTTACGGATATTACTGCTTTATCTTCATTTTTACATTGTTATCATTTTGCTCGTGATTTAACCCCGATTGTAAAGTTAAAACCGTTTTAATCATCATACCAGCATTCATTTTTATATATATTTTTTTTAATACCATACTTTTATATATTATGTTATGCCATTGGCTGGTGGTACTTTAGTGAAACTTTAATTTCTGTTTGATTTTTCTATTACCCTAATAATCACTCAACAATTTATTCACAATAATACACAGCCTTTGTTCTGTAGTCCGGTATATTGAGCCCATGCAGAATGATTTTACGTTCTGTAATATTCTTTACAAAAATGGTTTTACTCACAGCTTGTTGAATTCTTTTATAGTTTCCATATCGGTTTTGTTTACCTTTCTCATGTTGTGATGTTTGCTTCTGTATTATTATATTTTTGTTGTATTGTTGTGTATTTCTTTGGCACTGCCCTGGTTCTACTTAATAGTATGCAAGCACCGTAGCGACTAGAAACGTATTAAATGGGCACGTTGCCTTGGATCGGACGAGTTGGTCTACAAAAAGCGTTTGTAACCGTTTGTTATAAAATGCATATGGTTAGAAAGATGTTGTAAAAGTAGAGTACAATGTTCTACACAAATATGCCTCGAAGTTGCGTGGTTTTCCTTTTACTTTACGAACTAACGCGGTCGGCCATTTATGGGAGTCAAAAAGTTGACCCCCGTAAATGGCCGACCGTGTTAGTTAACGATGTAAAAGGAAAACCACGCAATTTCGAGGCATATTTGTGTAGAACATTGTACTCTACTTTTACAACATCTTTCTAACCATATACATTTATAACAAACGGTTAAAAAAGACAACGTGTCCCTTTAAGCGATGTATAAATGTTAAACGTATTCTTATTATTCTTATTATTATCACTATTCACGTTTAAGGCAACTGTATGGTCAAAACACATTATAATTATAGGTCTTCATTGATTTCGTTTCTGTTTACTATTTGTGAGTTTGCAAAAATAGCCTCAGCTGCATGGAGCGTGATTTGGAAATATAAATCAATATGCATTTTACAAACTAAGATAGAAATTAGAATACATAACAGCTTGTGCCGGGGGTGCTCATCACACGTGACTATACGCACGTGTTGAATTAAATACCCAGACGAATATTTTTCGTCAAGTTATTTAGTAGTCGAGATTTACAGTTTAAAAGAAAAGAAAGGGAGGACAATTTATGCACTTAGCTGACATGTAGCCAGTCTACAAAGTAACACATTGTGTAAAAGGCTGCTTCAGGCAAAAGCACTAAAGTTGCATGAAGTATAATTGGCGGCAAATTAAATGCAGGGATTTTGTGGAATTGACACCGTTTAAAGCAATCCATTTTGGTTGAGATCTGCGCGTCCTTTCGGCACGACGGTAATGCTGCATCCGTACGTTACATACACAAGTCAAAGCCTTCTAAGTGCGATGACATGTTTGTTATTCAATAGATGAAAGTGCTCTCTATGTTGTGGATATCGGGTCAAAATCTAGGACGAAAGGAAATGCTCGTAAGTATAGGGTGAAATGTGAGTCGACGGGTGACGCCAGTAACCCACAAGCGAAATGCGGGCCAATCTCATTAGATGAAATGAAATAGAGGCTTCAAATTCATACCATTTTTAATGCGATAACTAAGTCGTATGCTTGTTTTGCTATATGCTGAAATGTTAAAGAGGCACGCCCATATAAATCATAACGCCATTTCTGGAAAATTGCCATCATTGATGAGTGTTTGTTTTAGGTGTTTAGATAAGACGCAGTGAGAATGTGTTTGAGAGAATGTCTTCTCAACAATGTGTCTGAAGAATAAAAGGATGCCTCATCGACGATTTGATATATCAGAGTGATTATTCAGTCTCGATGGGTTTATACACTGTAGTATGACAGGTAGAGCATATCCGAAATTTCAATTTAAGCCACACCCCTACCCAAACTAAGTTGTAATGATAATATTGTAATAGATTTTTTTGTTTAACAATTCACTAGAATGTATACTGTTGATGAAACACCCTTAGGCCCTGAACGCTTTTAAATAGCTTTCAGAATCAACGGAAATCTATTATACTTTAGTCTGGAAAGATCTAAAAAAGAAATTAATAACAGTTTGCCCTCTCACTGAGGCGAAATTATTTAACGTCACGGCCCAGTCGATACATTTTCAGGTGTGTTATTGATTTGTCATATTCGTTCCATATAATCGCGACTTTGGAAAAGGTGTGCAATGTTATCAACTTTTTGATGAACATTTTATGACGTCAATGTTTGCGACTTGGCAAACAAATAACACACGATGAATTCATGACGCAATATATGACGCTACGTATAATGTCCCCTTGGAGCTATCGCAGGGTATAAAAAGGGTCAAATTTGTAGTCAATATATAGACTGTGCAAGTCTCCATGGTGTTTGAATATCGTTGTTAAGCAATAGTCTGTGTCTGAATTACCGGCTACTGCTTGCAGCCACGCTGACTTGCAATGAAGCGCAGGAAGCCCATAGCATCAGCCGAATCCGCAGCCATAACCACCAAATAAGAATACAGCCTTTAATAAGTACATTGCTTTCATGTGAGAAAGGGACAATTGCTTAGCTTAACGAGACCAAACCATAAGCTATAATATATAAATATAGCTCATGAAGCCAACGGTTGGTTACGTCTGAGACTTGTTCTTTTGTTGTACAGGCGCATGTCTGTTCGAGTTTGCTTGGCTCCACAGTGAATGTGTGTGACCCACGACAGCCAACCACAAGACAGAATCTTTGCTTGAGGTATTTTTAAAATGGTGAAAATGTATTCAAATTGTTTGTATGTTCGGTGCTTATAATTGTGTAGGAAGCAGACATGTTGTGTATCAATCACTAAGAGTGTCTTAAAGGCACTGAACACGTTTGGTAATTACGTAAAATATATATTAGCAAAAAAACTTACTTGGTAACCAGCAACGGAGAGCTGTTGATAGTATAAAACATTGTGAGAAACGACCCCCTCTGAAGTAACATAGTTTTGGGGAAAGATGTCACTTTTCACTAAAATAATAAAAGATTTCATGCATGAAGCCTTTTATTAGCATCTGAAAGCACACAAAATTGTGCAACAAGGGTGTTTTTTCTTTCTTTATTTTCTTGTAACTTCGATGACCGATTCAGCCCAAGTTTTCACAGGTTTGTTATTTTATGCATAATGTTGGGATAGGCTTCACCGATTGATAATACTGGTCTTTGATAATTACCAAACATGTTCAGTGCCTTTAAAATGTATGTTTTTCATAAAATTATCAACTACTTTTGGAAAAGGGAATTGTTCGTATCAGTTTAAGGGATATTTAATTAAGTCAGGATGCTTGTCGAGTTGTGTAATGAAGCAAGTCTAGTCTTTGTTGTCAAGTCAATGCGTCATTGCAAAGCTGGCATATTTAAGCATTGCTGTCGAGTTTTCTATTCAGTTGTAGCCTCATTTTATCTTTTAATGATTAATATTTGTTTGAGATGAGCACCAAACATTACAATCAACACCTGTACTTTCACAGACTTCCGTGCGATAAAAATAAGATAAGTGAATTGCTACGTACTGATATTATATGTTATGACTATGACGGGATGTGGCTTGAAAATTATTCGTCAGATATATATCATATAGGCATATTAGTGTCCGGTTCAGTAGTAGACGCAAGCTTCAAATTTGACAAAGCAAGTTGTTTTAAATGAGAACTTAATGAACAGTGTATGTGTGTGTTTTGTTATTACTAAAGGGCAATGGGTCCGGGCATGCAAAGAGGAGACATTGTTGTCCTTCACGTCTAAGCCCATAAACCACTCATCGGTAAAGGAATGGAACTTGACATACAGTTGATAGTTGTCATTAGCTCAACCAAAATTCAGACATCAAAATGTATTATTTATCGATCAAGCGATCCATACGATCCTCCTCCGACTACGTCACTCTCCCCTCTGTAGTTCGTTGCCTCGTAAACCTAATAGTCATAATACCAGGGTACATGTTTTGTGTTATTCACGTAAAAGAACCCAGTGCACTTATCGTAAAGAGAAGCGGTTCGCCCCGGTGTTCCTAGTCAGATTGGCTGCATATTGCCCCACAGCACCTTGTAAACTATTATATGGTGCTATGTAAACGGATATATTTCATACTTTGTAAAGGAATAAGTTTCATACTTTGTAAAGGAATTTGGTTTGATAATTCAACACGTAACACATTTTGTTGAGGAAAAATACTGAGCATCTTGAGACGCATATCGGGTTTGATAAAGCACTTTACATAAGAACTGCGTATTATTATTTATATTACACCAACATTGAACAATAATCCAAGAACTTCTACTAGCTTTAAAAAATACCGTGGATTCTTCAGGCAATACACATGATGCTCAATCGCTTTTTACACACCTCTATATCTTTACTATTGGCCAGAACATTTATTACTCAACAGGAGTGGGGTGCGTATATAAGTAAGTCCTCGATTCACCCAAAACGGAGGGTTTCAACAGATTCAAATAACACACAGCTATGAATATTTTTTACGGACTAACTAAAAGTAAAAACCAAGGTTTTGAAAGACCCTCTGAAAGCCATCAATTACATCTGATGGAGACAGTTTGAGTTCATTCGACGCAGTTCGAATCCCGCACGCACCGCAACAGGCCACCTATATAGACCTTAATCATGCGCCCACCATCTTTGTCATGTTTTGTGTACCCAATGACAGTAAAAGAAGCTAATATTATTTTTAAAAAGAATAAACCAAGCTAATTTGTCCTACCAGCCTCACTTTGGTTACACTGATTGATTTCAATGGGGAAAACAAAATGGCCGCACCATGACAAACGTCTATTACACGGGAATTACGTTGTGACTTTAGTTTTAGATACCAGTATTTCCTCTTGGTGAAATATTCTACTTTCCGATAAGACAACAAAGTTAGATAAGTTGTATCATCGTCTGACGATTACAAAAAGGGGACTTTGTTTTCAAATTATCTTATTAACCAGAGCTCAGTATCTGTGTTTGCAGATTGAAGAGGGACCTGACGCTCACGCTGTTTTCTATAAAAAAAAAATGGTAAACGTGGTGCTCAAGTTTATGTCATATTATTTTTTTTCGAGATCTACCACTATCTGAAAGTTTGTTTGGTGATAGTTTGTTTGTTTATCTACAAGTGTGTCGTGTTTTGTTTTGTTTCGTTTTTCGTTTTTATTCTATTTTTTGTTTGTTTTGTTTTTTTGGTTTGGGTTTTTTTTTTTTGGGGGGGGGGATTTTTCTTGTTATTGTTTTGGGGTTTGAGAGCCAAGACTTATAACCGCGGTACATGAGTCAAAAACGTTCCAGAGAGCACATTTTTGTCAGGGAGGGGTGTGTCAAGTTCCATCTGCATCACTTGTTGATTTTCATTTGCAATATCGAAAGCTTGTCCGTAAAATGTAAGGTTGTGTTTCAGCAAATTAAATGTGTTATCATTCAGTGTCATGGTCTGTGCATAACTGTGTCGTGTTAGCACGCCCTTGAGACAGTGTCGAATTGAGTGTCACCCCTAGGGGGAACACACTCTCCATGTCGTAGACTGATATATCAAAGGCCTCCTTGTATTCAAAGCGTGACCGTTAACTCAAGATGCACAAGCCTGTCAGCTTCATCGTAGGCGTACACATCATGAATCATCAAGGGTATCAGTTTCAATTTTTATGCTGAGCTTCAGGAATAACCCCTGAATTGTAAACAACAAAACATAAAAAATGGGGAACCTCTTTGGTTCGGGTTCACAGATGGCAAGAACCCAAGGTAGTCAAACTTGTTTGTCTATAAGCGCCATTGGTGGCAAGTATTGTGTTATTTTGACCAATTTTAGTAAGAAATCGCTTTGCCTGAAGCAGGGTTTTGGTTTGTTTGTTTTTGTTTTGTTTGTTTGTTTGGGTTTTGGGGGGTTTTCTTCTTTTTTTGGGGGGGGGGGGTGTTTGCCATCACTTCGCGATTTACGAAGTGCAACCTTTCAAATTTTTCAATCGACTAAATTTAAATTAATCAATAAACTGAGACTAGAAAAACGCGGCACAGATGATGTTTTATTTTTCGATCATCATGCACGTGATTCTGTTCACATATTTTATACCACGTCCATTGGTATCAATACAGCATGTTTATTTATCTCGCTAGTTACAATGTTATTATGCATCATTTAAAACAAAGCCAGTTATGAAATCACTAACTTATTATGCTAAACCTTAGCAGCTTACCATACAATAACGTGTTCATTCAATGTTTTCGACAATAGTGAATATCAATTACATTCCTTTTCAAAGAACAGTGAAACATTGACATTTTCAAGTGTGTATCTATCAAAATGGAAACAACAACTTCTTTCTGGAGTACTTGGTAGTTTGGTGTAATTTTTTCCTAAATTTTGTAACCAATTTCTTTCAGGATGCTAGGTCCGATTTTGGGTCACATTGACTAGAAGATTTAGATTACAATTTAAGATGGCCCTTTTTTATAAATTTGAGACAGTTGAACTGAAAACTCCACCAATGATAAGTATTTGATGAATTATTGTCCGAAACCCGACATTATCACATGTCCATCAGATAGCCTATACACAAAAATGCACGTTACATGTATTTTGTGCATTGTGCGTGGCCAATATGAGCAAGTTTTTGTATGTTTTTCGTTTTGAAATGGCATCATCTATCAAACTTCAAACAGAGAAAAAAACTTGAATTGTCAAGACAAACTGGTTCAGTCAAAATCTATCAACATCGCAAATTAAACGCAGAAGTTATTAGGCAATAAAGCGCTTTCGTGCCCCATATGCCAGTTGAATCAGCCCTTATACATGTAAGTTATTGTCATACAAGAACAATTGCAAACGCTTCACCATTGATCTCTATGATGCTAAACACTAAACTTGTTCAAGAAGTCAATGCACCCTGCACTGCAAAAACTGGAGTGTTCAAATTTCCACTATGGGTGTTGTGACAAATACCGAAGAGAGAGAGACAAATTAAAATCACAGTGTGTTATTAAATAACACTGATGTAACTGTTTTGATAGAAATTAGTTAAATTTAAGTACCCTATGGTGTATATTTTGGAGTATTTTTGTGTCTGTATTATATGTGACAATATCCATGGTGTCAATTTGAATGCCCCATTTTTACAGATCTTTTAAACCTGTGTTTTTTTTTTATTAATTATTAAACCACTCAGAGTTTGACTTCAACGCAATCGTGTATAAGATTATGATAATTTCCCAATGAGTGACTCGTTTTCTTTAAGTATTGTTTTGCTTGTATTACAAGAAATTACAGAATAATGAGGGTCGGATTTTAGACCAATTTGGCTCATTTCTAACAATGTGGTCAATTATTATGTTGCAATTTTTGTATTGGTTTCTTGAGATTTTTCAACAAGGACATTGAAAGCACATTAAGCCTAATTTTTCGGTCAGATGTAACGGGGCCATGTATTCACGGTCATTATTGGAAACCATGTTCCAGCTGTTCAGACCTACCTCGACAAATGTCATAATAGGGCCTATCTGATAGGCCTATACCAACTAAAAACACTATCAACTGTCCCCTCGGGGCAATGTATTATTCCTATAAAAAAGCAAGGACGGACTAACCGAGTGCTTCATTTGAGAATTTCTATGAGTTGAAAATTGTTGTATGCCGATATTATCTAGCACATCGTCTTCTGCCCCCAATATGTTCCCCTGCATTACGAGATTTCTCCCCGATTGAACACCCAAATGTCAAGATCGTGGTAGGGAAGACTAATTTCAAGTTGTCGCTTAATTAACATCAATTTGGCGTGCTGTTGACGCAGTTGTTAAGTGTAGGTTGCCAAGGAACGTGTGTTCCTGTTAAATCTCTTAGTAATTCATCAACATTAGTCCCATTGCATCCAAAGCGTGGGTTGGAAATCATGAACAAAATGTCTCACTTGTCAACAAACTAATAGGCCAATAGCACCAGACCACTATTAACGTGACGCATTCATGGCCAAGCTTGGAGACGATTTGGTTTAACTAAAAGGGTTTTATTCCTCAAATTCCACGATCTATCTCGGCTCCCGGAAGGCTACATTTACCTAATGTGCTGCTGCATAGTTTGAAGAAGTTGAAGCCACCAAACTTTGTTTGTTAATATTTCCCTTGGTCTGCACGTAAAGTGGCTGATGGTAGTAATGTTTACAGTTATTTGAATGTTTATCATGCATTGATCATCATGCATGCAGGGTAATGCTTTTTAAAATTCAACTCAAGTCAAAAGGACTGTGGGATATTGGGCACTCAAACTATTCAATGGAACTCACTTCATACATGCATGTGTGTAATGGGAAAATCATACATGTAACCCTGTGTAAATAGACCATAAGATGAGACTAGTGTGACTATGTTAAGGGCGTAATCACGGTACGTGTGCCCAAAGTTTAAAAAATGGGTAGTAGGGCCTACCTGGATGTGCTAGAAAAGGCACTTCAAGTGGTTTATGAGAGATGATTGCTTTCGTTTCAACCATGGACTAAAACGCTATTTCACCATTTTCCCCGAAAGATGTGCACAAGCTTGAGTTCTTATCGCTGAATTGTTCTAGTTGTGTAAAGTAACGATTGCATATACTTTCTGAAATGAATAATTTGTAAAACATTTGATATGTACGACTGACTGAACGTTGTGTTGTTAAACCTATTTTTTATTATCTGCTATAATACGCTAAAGGATAGCCAATGTGCTGTTACCATCTTCGGGCATGCGTCGGCCATATTCTGAGTAGGCAGTGTATGTCCTTTACGGATCACGTTATGCTGCTCGTTCTAAATCGTACACTTGTCCCAATTTCGTGGCTCTGCTTGCCGCGACCGTGAGCAAAGAATCGGCGCTTACGGACGCAGGGAATTTAAGCGTATTTCACAGGATAGCAGGGAATGTTTGCTTGTGCGCGTGCATACTCCACGTTACTAGGCATTATTCGCTTACACAGCTAGCGCAGAAATTTGGCACTTGCGCAGTAAGCGGAGAATGGTGATCGTAAGCGCAGAATTCAGGGGTAAGCAGAGCCATGATGCGCTCCTCGAGTAGCTTCTCATATGCGTCGGTACCCTGTTACGTCACAACAAGAATAAACAAACGAGCACACGCCTTTTTTGTATGATTCGTGTGGGACGGATAGAAATGCTGACTGTCAACGTCACCCAATCTAAAAAATTATATATAAATAAAACATCAATAAAATTTACCCGGGTGGCTATCTTTTGGTTCAGGAATTTAGTGACTACGCTTTACCTACCGTAGCGTAGTATAATTTTCAATGGTTGTTTAATAATTGTAAATAACACAATAAATATTTTAACGTCACATGTACGTCACCATCACAGTGACGTCACTACCCAGGTCTGCCGTAGAGTGGTGGCTGACTAGGCCTTGCCACAAGCATGACGTCATGAGGTACTACTGAATTCACCCTGGGATACCCGGGCTGACTCGGGGAAGTTACTTGAAGGCACCGTTTGAGTTTGAAGAACCATAAATTCCTCAAATATAATTTTGTGTTTACTCTTCACGGTGTGTGCTAAGCACTGTATCCTCAGTACTTTCTCGAGTTCTGTGAAAAAAATATCCACAGGCAAACCACTCGGGTGGAATTCGAACCCACGACCTTTGAATTGTTAGAGCAGGTCGTGGGTTCGAATCCCACCCAATAGTGATTTGACTGTGGATTGTTTTTCACAGAACTCGGGAAAGTACTGATTACAGTGCTTAACACACATCGTGTAGGACAAAAACAAAATTATACGCATTATCCCTGCTACAAAAATAAACATCTATCACAAATTCCTTGTTATGTGTGAACCTTGACTGGCCTTGTAGGTGGGTTTTTTATACATTTTTTTACCATTATTGTTCATATTTTTTCCATGTTGAATGCGCCAAACTGGTGATAGCTTACACATTTTAAACACATTTCCAACATTTCCTACAATCGTCAAACACATTTTGAAACAGGCCTATAAATTGGAAGTTTTGTTTTTTTAATTTAATTAAGTCCCTTTGTTTTTCCTTATTTCGTGATAATGTCACGCAAAATTGTTTTTTTATTTTTTGTTCCTGTGTATATATTTGTATAGTTATTTAATGTTTGTATTTGCTATGTAATAGCAGTATTTAATATGCTTCTTTATTAATGTGGATTAAGTGGTGTATAATTATTGTCGATTATTGAATAAACGGAGTAGCATAACTCCACTCGAAAGAAGAACAAAAATGGAAGTATACCTGTGTAAACTTGAACTACTTAAAGTACCGAAAACGTCTCCCGTTGAAGCTTTTAAAGATTAGTTATTATGATTTATACTACAACATGTCAAAGTAAAAATTGTTTATTTATGAAGAAAATTCTTATTAATATCACAGTTTGTGAGGATGGTCAGTGACCAGATGAATATATAAACTGAATAATTGATTACCATTACCGGTACGTTATCAACTACTCCAATGCACTATGTATGTTATTTATGTTTTTATTTATTACATGTCTGATACCCATAGTATTTCAAAACAGTTCCAACTGGTTGCCGTTGGTGGCCCAACATATATTACTACATATCTGTATTTATTACATGTCTGATACCCATGGTATTTCAAA
>JAUELU010000085.1:4886353-4898073 GCA_032357145.1 Evasterias troschelii | reverse complement strand
AAACGTCGAGACCAAACTGGCTCTCCTGAAGAAGAGCAGAGTATACTGCTCGAAACGTTGAGACCAAACCGGCTCAGAGCCAACACTCCAACAAAAGAGTTTTATTACATGGTTGTACCCGCAAATTTTAGTTCATAGTTACTTCTTGTCTCCACACCATGCAAAGCTTCAAACACCATTTCTATTGATGTACTTCAATTGTAACAAAGAAACAGACTAACTAAACCCTAGTTTATTCATGAACCATTACATAGAAGAAGAATTTGGGTGAATGCTAATGTTTATGGTATTTCCTGTAGTGAATCACCCTCTGGTCTGAAGCATATCAAACGGAGAGCCCCTGCCCCACCTCAAGAAGCAACAGTAGAGGGCATACTAGAAAGGTCCAGATCTCTGGAAAGGGGGCTTAAGGTACCTCCAAAAATCCCCCCTAAAACTAGTCTTCGGAGGGTGCAAAGTCACTCTGTAAAGCATTAGGATGCATGACAAGGTAGTTTATCAGCCAAACTTTGTTTCAGTTTTTAAAGATACCATGCTTTGCCTGCTGGGTGAGCTGCTAAAGCTTTGTTGGTACTTCATTGCTAAGATTAACACTAGAACAATGCCTATCTATTAACTTTAATGGATAATAAGTTCATGGAAAAGTAAAAACTCGATTTCAAGTTCACTAACTCAATTATATATGATAATCAAGCACTTACAAAGCGAAATTGAAAAATTGATTTCCGTTATTTGGTTCCTAAATATTATTGACCTTGTTTCATATCATGAGGCAAAGCTGAGTGACATGAAGAGATCTGGAAGTATTACTATCATTATATCCTATTCAACTACAACCAGTTGAAATAATATATTATTGCATCAATTAACAATTACATTTCCCCATGATAGTGTACAGTGTGCAAGTACATTAAACTTAAATATATACATGTCAGTCTCAACTGTGATGGACATCAAGGGATAAAGTTTTTCACCATAAAGCGATTAATGGAATTCTATGAGCTCACTTGTCTCTCTGCGGTGTTGAAATCCAACTTCACAAAAGTTTGTTTGCTGTTTTACGCCGTGTACGATTTGGTGGCTGCAGCTACCTCTGTGACTGTTGCTATGGGCAATCCTATTTTCATTTTTTGTTTATGTGATGATCAAGCCACAGCGGCAGCCATTAGTTTAGAAGCATTGCTGGTGTTAGTATAGTAGCAGTGTTAGTGCATACCTAGTGTTTTTTGCATAGAAGTGTCAGTGCATAGTTAGTGCATAACTAGCATTAGTGCATTAGCAGTGTTTTTTCATATCTAGTGTTAATGCATAACTTGTGGTAGTGCATAACTAGTGTTAGTTCATAACTAGTATGAATGCATACCTAGTATTGGTGCATAACTTGTGTTAGTGGACAACTCTAGTTAGTGCATAACTCTTGTCAGTGCATAACTACTGCTAGTGCACAACTCTTGTTAGTGCATATCTAGTGTTAGTGGAACGCTGTATAAACTATTACTGGCTTGCATGCTGATAATGCTTTCCGTTTGTTGTGTGTTTTGTCAATGTATCAAACTCATTGGGTACTAACTTAGCTAACTGTAAGTGATGCAAATGCACTTTCTCACACATCATGGTTTTTGCACTTAACAGCGATTCCATTTACTAATATGACTAATGATTTGTAATGGTATATCACAGACCTGTAGTCTGAGACATGAACACAGATTGTCCTTTTTCAGCTTCATCAGAAATTGATCTCTCTTTGACAAAAACAAATATACACTCGACAAAAGATGTTCTCAAGCAGAGAACAAATCGTTGTTTGTGTAAGTTCATTGGCCACCTTTGTCAAATCAAAAGGTTACCCACATCTTAAGATGAGTTGACAGTATTACCATAGTGATTTGCATTGTGACATCACACTTTGCTTAGCAATTAAGATCAATTCATACTTAAGATCAATCTTAGCTCTTTGTGATATTGAGCCTTGACTACAAGCTGGTGTTTTATCCATTGAGCTGTTCACTATGGTTGACTCACAGACAGCACTCATAAATGGAGATTTGATCATTAAATAAGTGCCAATCTTCTCAACTTTCAGGTCTGTTTGCACAGATCTCTGGTGCATGAAAACGTGATCAGATTGATATAATGTGATGAATGTGAGCTGAAAATGACCAAGAATTATATTTGAAAAGCTGGTTTTACACAACATTGGAAATGTTACAATAATACAGGAATAGTGTCTTAGCCATTTGGTGGACATCTGTGAAAAAATATTGATAATAAAAACGAATGCCAAAGGGGTTTGTATGCGTCATGCATTCAAAGCTAAATCCTAATAGTATGCATGGTCAACTGCACAATTTGCCCGCTGAACTGCCTGCTGAACAGTCCTTCTAATATAGCCCCTGTTTCTTCCAACCCTTACCTTTTCTTTTTAATCTTTTCCTCTCCTGCAACCTCTTAAACCTTAACCCCATTCCTACCCTTGTCTCTTACGTCTTGACCCCAAACTCCATATCTCTGACACCTTACATGTGCCTCCGTGAACCTACACGCATCCCAACCCCACAACACTATTCAGGTGTTGGGAGCCAGCACAAAGTCACATTGAATGGAATTTCGGCACTGTTGGCTTCATGGGTTTTGAATGTTGGTCATTTCTGGTGTGGCTTGTTGTGGCTTTGCGGTCTAGTTCACCGGACCCAAGCTCTAGGTTGTCAGCAGCAGAGTGTGGGTTCAAATCCCACTCATGACACTTGTGCCCTTAAGCAAGGCACTTAGTCAAAATTGCTTCATAAAAAGTTTGGTAGGTATTGCTTTCTGCTCTACCAGCCAGGCTCCTAGTGGATGATACCCATGCCTACATCCTCACATACTGTGAAGGGGGTAACCCTGTTTCAGCCCCAGGAGTAGGTGGCAATATGCCCCAGGTAGCAATTAATTTGGGTCGATAGCCCGAGGTGGCTGTATGTGGCCTTATGATGTTGGGCAATCTCTCATTAAAAAATATAAAAAATCTGAATTCAAATATATTTAGTGATATTTTGTGTTGGTTGTTATGGATTGTCTCAAAAGTCGGAACAGACAGTCCCTTCGACTGGGATTACCAAAGCTATCCCAGTCATAACCAAACGGTCTGTTGGAACAAAATTGTATGCCCAGTGGAACGTTCGGCTGGGAATAAGCGGGCATACTCTGCCATGTCTGCTAGGAGAAAGGTACCAAGGAGAGTTTCTTTTGGGAACAGTGAAGAACTACGCTCTCCACCACCTGCAAATAGGCATGGAATGTGTTTTATACCGCAGTAGTATGCACCACACACAATATGCATAGCTATTACATGTAGTAGACTATGTGCGCGCACTGAGCCCAGTAATACTGTAGGCTGTGTACTATGTAGCTTGGTGGGAATGGGAACTGCAGATTTTCTTCATGAGTAGGCTACTCTCGAATCTTTAGAAACAATTATCAATTATGTCAACAAACTTAATGTTTACAATCGAACATTGTAAAAATTTAAACCCAAACTGTCTGTGAGCAAAACCATTTTTTGGCAAGTTTTAAACATTCGTGACTTGATTGCTGGAGTATTTCCAGTAGAACGATCCAGTGGACATATCTCCATTCCGACTTTTAAGACTACTATGGTTATTTGTTCATGAGTTTTAATATCCGAAAGAAAAACACAGTGGTTGTAATGAGATCAATGCAAGTATTGGTGGTGGATTTTCATTGGTATTCATTGTTGGTCCTTTCGAATCAACCAATACACTAAGATTACTCGAACTTTTAACCGTGTACATAGGGAATAATAATCGCAAGCCTTTCCAAATCCGGCAGCTGGTTCATGGGACAGTGGAAACTAACTATATCAGTCATACTCGTTGAACTATTGTCATAATGATGTTCATTGTACATGTACACTATCCTGGGAAGGTATACACAATCAGTTTCAAAATAATATATTGTTCTTGTTATAAAACACTTGCACTTTCGAAATTTCTGAGAAACTAAAGATCAGTGGATTAGTGATTGAGTCATTTTCATAATGAGTTCAACTAGATATTCGGTGGTCATAAGACTCTGCATAAAATTTGCAAGGATTTTGATATTTGAATGTCGCATTTACAATGTCAGATATTTGGAGTAAATGCTTGTCATCATACCTCAAAAGTGAATCTCACCATTGGTAAATCCTATGAAACTACTCTATTTGAATGAATTTAATCCTTGTAATTAAGTTGTTTAATGAATAGATTTGTGAATGTCTTGTTATAGGATAAAGTCGTCCTCTCTTCCGAGGCGTTCAGTCAAGAAGAACCCGGCTCCTCCTGTACCAGCAATGTCACCAACTCTGTCACCAAACTCGACCCTTAATAGAAATACTCCTATACCATCGCCAGTCAGTAACAATGTCAACGGTAGCACTCCTTCCAATGTAGCAGAGAAAAACACTCCAGAAAAACCAGCCAAAGTTGATAAACCATCAAGATTGTCAAAGGGAGACAAGCCACCTGTGTTGGAGAAACCAGCACGCCCACCATTGCCTTCCAAGAGGACTAGTCAAAATAGAGATTCTAGTTCACCTCCCCCTGTCACTCCTGTTGAGAGCGTCCCACCTTCAACCTCACCAACGCTGAGACCTAAATCTACAAGTCTGTCCCGCCCCACCATCTCACCCCCACCTCCACCACCACAAAAAAGTCCAAAGCCATCACTAAGTATAGATAGTGAAGAAACAATAGATGAAAATACACAACTTTAAAACAAAAGTAAAATGTTAAAAAAAGTGTTACTTTGCTGCTCGGGTAAACATTGAGTTATTTTAGAGGGCAAAATCGTTAAAATCAGAGAATGAAAGAAATTACGATTTAATACAAATGGAAACAACATTTCTTTTGCAATAATACATTTCTTTTGGTAAGGGATAATAACCTTCAAAGATAACCGCCTTTGGGGTATCAGACTTTGATGTACTTAGATAACATGTTTGTTGAATTCCTAAATTGGCTGTTGGATTTTAGTTGTGATTTGTACTGTATTATGCCCCCTAGATTTGTATATAGGCCGATGTTTTTATTGTGGCTATATATCAGTCACCCATTGTAAATCTTCTATTGGCATATTTTTGTATTAGCTGTGAAGTTATGATTTGGTTATGGACAAAATGTACTAGCGATAATTAAGCCGAGTGTTTTAAGCGACACTTTGGTTCATGTATACATGTTTGTATTAAATTGTAATATCTATCTTTCTTTGTTAGAAGCTGTTCTTAGGAACATCTGAGTATAGCTTTACAACAAAAAGTTAAAAGGAAGGGGAGGGGGGGGATGTATATACATGGAATGTCCAGATGTAGAGCCAGATCTATTGCAACCTCATTCCGACTGCATGACACTTCTGTTTCTTGCATGTATAAGCCATCAAGACAAATTTACAAACCATTAAAATTAAGACACTGTATCTGCCCTAAAAATATACCCTTGAATGGAACTTTGTTCTCTATATTGGGAACATTCGACCAATTGTAAACGGTTCCATTCATTGTATTATCTAACGGGGCTACGGTGTCAAGAAGTAAACCCAAAAGTGGTGGAAGCATATGTTTGTAAATCTCAGCATGCATACAGCATGAGATTTTGTTCTGATTTATTCGTTGTGAGCAGGCATGTTAAAGATTGGTTGCATTTGTTTCAATATATTAAATGCATGTAAGTAAATGAGAGAACAGCTCTGAGATAGCTGATGGGGCTACCCTGGTTAAACAAGACAAAATAAATGAATAAACAAATAAATAAGACAGATTGACAATTAAGGGCACTAGCTGTCCTTAAGTAAAGTCATTCAACTGCTGAATTAATTTAGTTTGATTTATAATGAGTTCACAATATTTAACCTTATTAATGCACAGTGTAGAGGATGCAACTGTTTTTCAGCCATTTCATAGTTAAGTTTAAAAAATTGTTTTTCTGATATTTAATTTTTTTTTTTTTCTTCAAATTTATATTTAGTTTTCTTATCTGATACAAAATATGTATATACCAAAAGAGGCCACAAAGCTGTAGCGTCAAACAATAAAACACCCTACAACTTTTACAATGCATGAATAAAAAGCAAGTCCTTTAAAGTTTTTAAAGTCTGCATCAAATGAGCAAATGTCACTTTACATTAAATATTAACAAATTATAAACATTTATTGGAGTAACTATAGGATCTGTCAGACGGATAGTCAACGGCAACTAGGTTTCGATTCTGATTTTTTACCCCCTTTAAATGAATAATTTAATGCTTTTATCCTTGTGAAGTTTCACTTTTAGGGGAACTGTAAATGCTTAAAAATACTGAAAACAATTTGAGCTTTATAAGCTTGGCCCAGTTTCATAAAGCCTGTTAGCAGAATTGTTCTGCTTACAGAGTGATCCCTGGCACTAAAATGCCTGCTAGGCGTGCCGGTGGTTCTTGTAAGTAGATGCACCAATGCAAACATGTTGTGGATGTGGACACAAACCTTCTTCATCTTTTATAAAATGCACTTTTGCTTTAGCAAGTTTTTCTGCAATAGTAAGCATAAAAACTTGCTCTCTGGTTAATGTTATATATTTGGTAATTACCTTAAAAATGAATGACCATAAAAACTTACTTTGTAAGAAGCACTGCAGCTGTTGATAGTGTGTAACATACTGAGAAACGATTATTTCCTAAAGAATGTGGTTTGAAGAAACTTATTCAAACAATTTCAACCTGAGAAACGCTTCATGCATGTATTCCAATTATTATTCTTGCTGTGGTGACATGACCGCTCAAACTTGTTGGCGCTTTCTCAAAAACGCTTTTTACCTTTTGAAATAAAATTTGTTCATAGGATTAAAACAATAGAACGGTTCCAAAAACCAAAGATATACTTTGCCTTTAAAGTTTTGTTTTTGTTTTTACCCTACACGATGTGAGTTAAGCACTGTATACTCAGTACTTTCCCAAGTTCTGTGAAAAAAATCCACTAGACATCTGCTCTAGCAATGCAAAGGTCGAGGGTTCGAATCCCACCCGAGTGATTTGCCTGTGGATTTTTTTCACAGAACTCGGGAAAGTACCGAGTATACAGTGCTTAACTCACATCGTGTAGGACAAAAACAAATAAAACTTTATTCATTATCTCCGATGCAAAAAATTACATCTATTACTTTGCCTTTAACAATTTTTTATGAAATTGGGTCCTGGTTATGACAGATTCTGGGTACAGTGCATTTTCTTCTCCAAAATACAAGACCAACTGAGGAAGTTGAAGTGAAAACGTAGTGCTGCCTTCTGGAACAGAAAACGCAGTAAGGGTTTTATCCAAAGTTAATTTTAAGAAGGGGTACCCATTCCTGAATCAATCAGGGTAGAAGTATATCCAGAAATGATTGATTCTCTACACAGATGTACTTGTTTGTTTGACACGACCTCATTAGAGTTTTTTTTGAGATTGCTATTGAAAAGATTGCTACTGCATTCATTTTTAGGAACTGATGTTTTTATAGGCATTATATGGGCCTTATGTTGTGAGTTGTTTCTCTTTCTGTTCTTGTCAACATTCCTATTTAATAGATTATATCCTGACAGTGAGGAGAAATGTAAGGCAGTGGGTAGAAAAATGAATCCAATATTAATCCTGATAGATGCCATCTTTTGGGGCATCTTATGTTTTGGCTCTTATCTGTGTCCAGTGGTATACATTTTCAACACAACCAAGTCATTGTTCACCGACCAATCAACTCCCTCGTGCCACATGTGGTATTTTTGCATAAAGCGTGTTAAAAAAAGGACTACTCGTAAAGATGGCTGACTGCTACGTTGTGTGGGAATTATCTACACCTTTGCATGCTAGACCAGAGCCACCCGACTGAATAAATAGTTTTCTTTGTTTATTTGTGGTGTACATGCAACATAAACTTCACACAATCATTTATAATAAAATCATTAATTCAAACCACATGACCAATATTTATATCACAGTTTCATGTGATCAATGTCAGTATACATGAGAGGCTTAAAAATGTATTCAATTCTAGAAATGGTATCAACAGTATTTTATGTTTATGCAGGGAACACATACTTGGCATTTTATAGAAATGGTTATATATTTCCTTCTTTGCTAACAGTTAGTTACTAAATTATATATTTAATTAGAAGACAATTGCAAAATCAGTCGCACATGAACTTTGTATATGATAACAAATTTCGAGGAATAAACCACATGGGAAACTGACTTTGTAAATTCAAATCAATTTTTGGGTAAACAAAGAAAATAATTTGCCAGAACAGATACGATGTTTGTCCTCTACGCTCTTCCAACTGAGCTATCTACTAGCCCTATGATTGCCCTGCCTATTTTATTAATACCATTTTGGGGGAGCCAGTCGGAAGCAAGGACAAATCTTCCCTTTTTTCAGGGCAAATCAATTTTGTTTTGTCTCGCACCCCCCCAAAAAATAACAACTTTCAGCTGATATTTATCTCTACTTGAGAACTTCTAAATGAAAAAGTGAAAACTTTTCATCACATGTTGTCTTTTACACCCTTCCAGCGTATGGAATCAGCTGATTGACATATCACCTTAGTATAATTTGTTATATTATTGCACTGAAAACAGTTGTTCTTACTAGTTGCTTTACCATTTGTGGGTGGGGGGTAGGTATCTGCCAACAATTTGAAGGAAAAAACAGAACTTGTTTTTACACAAGCAAAATAGGAACATCAGATTGAATTGTACTTGAGTTTATAATGATAATAAGTATATATTCTGTTATCAGTTTTAGTTTTGCTGTTTGATTAAATCAGCACACTATCATCTTTCCTGGTGTTCATCACAAATTGCTTTATCGCATTCCTGACATAACAGACCACATTTTGTGATTTTCTTTTTTTGATTGTTTTTGTATAAACAATGCAAATTGTACAAATGGCCTTATAATTTGTTTAAAATGTTAAGTAACAAATTAATGATATTGGAATATCTCCTAATGAAGATGTATTTGTCTGAGGGACAATTGATAATAAATGCATAATTATTATGAGTAACTATCGACACTGAAATTATCCACAATAAATGGCTATGCTCACTTTTATATTATTCAGGCTGGCAGGCCAGAAGTCAAGTACATTATTTCAAGTGTGAAAAAGGCTAAAATATATGGTATCATTTTTAACGGCAGGGTTACTTGTGGGAATTAATCCGCAAGTTACTAGCCACAAAATCTTACTTTGGGAAGGGCACTGTTGATGTTATAAAACCTTGTTAGAATCACCCACCATTTCATTTGAGAAAGAGGTATTTTTTACCCCAAAATTTGATTCTGAGAAAGGCTTCAGGCTCAGAAAGCACACAATTCTTTGCATTTTTTTCTTGCAACTTTGATGACCAATTGAGCAAAAAAAATCACAGGTTTGTTATTTTGTTCATTTAGGTTGGGATACACAAAGTGAGGATACTGGTCTTTGACAATAATACCAAAGTATGCCCTGCTCATTTGGTAATTACTCAAAATATTTAGCATAAAAACTTAGTAACGAGCAACAGAGAGCTGTTGTTAAAACATTGTGAGAAACCACTCCCTCTGAAGTAATGAGTTTATGAGAAAGAGGTAATTTTTCACTAAAATAATAAAAGACTTCTGGCCAGAAGCCTTATATTCCTATCTGAAGCATACTTATTTGTACAACAAGGGTGTTTTTTCTTTCATCCTTTTCTTGCAACTTCAATGACCAATTGAGCCCAAATTTTCACAGGCTTGTTATTTTATGCATATGTTGGGATACACCAAGTGAGAATACTGGTCTTTGACAATTACTAAACGAGTTCAGTGCCTTTGAACAGCAACATTGTAGCCATATTTCTTATAAAGCATTTTGATTTACAATTTCAAGTGCTGAAAGAGCAAAAAACATTGTTTCTGAGAGGAAATGATGATTAAACTAAATGGGGGAAGTTAGTCTTTATAAATTGAAAAAGTAATCCACTATTTCAAGACAAGAGGGCAACTGCCTGGCAGTACCTAATGATTAATATCAGTGAGACTCATTTCCCACAAAAATTTCTCTGTGTTGGTTTTATGACAGCCTAGCTTGGTTTTGGTTTGACCAACTGATTATGAGGTTTGAATCTCATTCTAGAAAGAAAACAATATATATAAATAAACAAGAAAAGTTGTGTTTGGTAAACACAAATGCCCCGCAAGCCAGTCCGTTTCTTGACATTAATGGCCTAGGGTGCAAAAGTAATAGGGATCCCAAGACCAATCCACAAACCAAGTTTGGAGTCATAAGACAAGTAGCTTACTTCTCGAGGTATTGCTCAGACAACATTTCTTTTGTTTTAGTCATAATGACATGTAAAAGATTGGCCTAGGGGTCCAAAAGCAATAGGCTTCTTGGGGATCCCAAGACCAATCCACAAACAAAGACCAATCCACAAACAAAGTTTGGTGTTGATATTACAAGTACTTCTCGAGATATTGCTCAGAAAACATTTCCTTTGTTTTAGCCATAATGATCATTTTTGGGGGCCTGTACATGTAGTCCAACATTGACAGACCTCTGGGGGTGGGGGAGCGATCCCAAGACCAATCCACAAACAAAGACCAATCCACAAACAAAGTTTGGTGTTGATAGACAAGTACTTCTTGAGATATTGCTCAGAAAACATTTCTTTGTTTTAGCCATAATGACCATTTGTTTTTGCCTGTAGTCCAACATCGACAGACCTCTGGGGATTGGGGTGGGGGGATCCAAGGACCAATCCAAATGACAATTTGAGCTGGCATTTGAGTCCTTCCGAGTTATAATTTGCATGCACGCACACACGCACGCACGCATACTGACATAGAGGCATAAATTATATGGGGTACCGGTATGTGGGGTACCAATATCAGTACCGCACTGTACTTATGGGCACTTGAATATGGGGCCCCAATCTGTACCCCACAAGGCTAAGTTGTGTTTCAAAAGCTTAAAATAACCCACAAAGCCATGCATCATATAACCCACACACGGAAGGACATGTCGGAAACAGTATGCCCCTTCGGTGGCTTCGCCACCGCGGGGCATAAAAATAAATTAATAAAAAATCAAGTGACAAATTCACCTCAATTGTGATAACCAGCCATTAGGGCAGTTTTTGTGCCTCCACCACCAATTGCATAAACCAGGCACTGTATTTTTACCACCCCCACCCTCTGAAAAGGTCCTCACTTTAATTGCCACTGTTTGTAACACAATTTTCTGATTTAGAAGTCAATAACCATGAATCATTTACGATTTGAAGGGCTTTCGGTAAATAACTTCAGAAAAATAAGAACTGTAGCGAGTACTGCCAACAGAGGGGGCTATTATTACTGGTACTTTGGGCGGCGTGTTTGCAACGTACGTGTGTACGACGTGTCCTCACGGACGGACATACCCGTACAATTAAATTCATTTCTTCTCCACCACTACCACCTACCACCGTACCCACCCCGAACAGCGGATACACACACACACACACGAATCTAAATGCTAAATCAAAAAAGTCTGATCAGCTAAGTTACAATAATCTATTAATGCAATGGCACCTCGTAAGAGAAAACCTGTGTCTTCCGAGGCAAGTCAAACTGCTGAGTCTGACAAAAATGAAGAAGGAAAGCAAGAATTGTAAGTTCAAGGCTTTGTTTGAGGTTTACTTTTTAGTTTTTAGTCAACAGGTAGGTCAAGTCTAC
>JAUELU010000085.1:4820892-4839618 GCA_032357145.1 Evasterias troschelii | reverse complement strand
TTAATTTCTATTGATATTAAGGATAACTCCAAGATTATTCTTACGTAATTCACAGCTGTCTCCTGAGTAGCAACCAGAGCACAAACAGATGGTTTCTAAACAGGTATCTTGATTCTGAGCACAGATTCCGTTATTCTGACATGGGCTGGGAATACATGGATCATCATCTGCAGAACATAATCAAACCATAATACATTTATATGGCAATTACAAACTAAAGAAACAGAAAATTAACTTTTCCCAAAAAACGTTACTTCACTTTAACTTTAACCCATATTCCATAGTCCCAATTGCACCAGGTGACCTCAATCCTCCAATATCCTCTTCTTCAATGTCACTCCACACCAAATTGTTAGGACTTAGATAAGATTGGAATGCCTGACCAATTTATGAGCAATCGTTTGGGCCTATAACCAACAGTCCTGAATTTTTCATTTTGGCAAAGAGAACATGGACGAATTTAAGAAGTTAAAGTTTAATGAAAACTTGAGGAACACGATGAAAGTAAACCACACTTCCATCTAATACCAAGCTATTTAGATTTTTTTTTTGATATTTGCAGATAGCATGATAACTGTTAAATAGATGTTAAGTTTGCATTGTGGAAGTACTGAGTATATAGTGCTTTACACACATAGGTGTACTGATAAAACCAAATAATATTCTGGGTATTAAATTGTTGCAGTACCCACTGCTAAAATACAGGAGTCAAAGTGCCTCTTGTTACCGGGCAATCTCAATGGTCTAGTGGTAAGTCATCTGCTCTATAATGGCAAATGTCAAGGGTTTGACTCTCATCCGAATAAAATGCCTGCTTAAGGATTCGAATTGCCTCTAGTCATCGGGCTAGCTCGGTGGTCTAGTGGTAATACATCTGCTCTAGCAATGCAAAGATCGTGGGTTCGAATCCCACCTGAGTGATTTGCCTGTGGATTTCTTCACATGACTCAGGAAAGTTCTGAGTATACAATGGCTTAACACACATCAGTGTACAGGTAAAATCAAATAATATAATAACTGTACTTACATGTTTGGCAGTTGGAACCAGTAAAGCAGTTTGAACAAGTACATGAATATGACGAACAATCTGGCGTCGTCTGACACTGTCCATCATTCAGGCATGGCTGGTTGAAACATGGATCAACAGCTGCATTCAAATACAAATAATTAATAAGAAGAAGAATACCAGATTTGTATTAAAGCGCCACCTATCTATGACCAAACATATATTCCTTAGAACTGGAAAAAAGAAAGTTAAGAAAGACATACATTGCAAGATACCTTGATTATCAAAGTTCACAGGGGATGTAATTATGGAGTACATTAAAGAGGGTTTTGCACACTGACAAAAAAACAAGTGGGTAAAGACAAATATAGAGTCAGCCATAAACATTTCCAAACAAAAGTGTCTTGAGTATGCTTTTGGTGTATATTTGGTTTGCTGTAACACCATGTGTATATCTACTTGCTAGGTAGATTTTGTTCTTTGAGAACTTGTCTTGCTATTTATTCTACGGCTTCGGGAGACTTCTCAGTTCTGAAAAGAACTGTCCTGCAACTGGGCTGGAGGTAGGAAATTGACCAGACTACTACTTTTGCTTTGTGGATCGAGGGAACTTCTTGTTATTAACTACACTGCCGTGGAGCAAGTTCTTAATTGGTATCAACGTTTCTAGTCATCGTCAAGATGCTTTTATTACATCTTTCTGATTACGAAACAAGGGACCTACATAAGTGACAAGCACTGTGACTCAAAGGCATGAAGATACCTCTTTAGAGAAGATGATGAAGAAGTCTCATTTGACGATTGGGGGGGGGGGGGGAACCCATGCAACAGGCAGGGACTGAAAACCCAATACACATTGCAAGGTTTCCAGTCTGAGGTGGGAGTATATTTGATTGTTGGAGTAAATTACTTTCTACTCACCCAACTGACATTCATCTCCACTCCAGCAGGAGGTGCATTCACAGATGTAATATGAGCAGTAGTTAACACACTGTCCTCCATTCTGGCATGGGCTACTCACACATAGGTCAACAGCTGTTATTATGAAACAGAGGGAGTTAGTCAAGTAAATGTAATGAATGAAAATAAAGACAAACTCAATAACTTTACAACTTTAACAAAGTGTTTAAACTGTGAGTGGTATGCATGGTGTTTTATGCACACAATGAAGGAAACAGTCATTTGAGGAATCAACTTGAAACAGACTTAAAACATTGCCTTGGATCAGGCGAGGTGGTCTATGAAAAGCGTTTGTAACAGTTTGTTATAAAATGCACATGGTTTGAAAGATGTTTCAAAAGTAGAATACAATGCTCCACACAAGTATGCCTCGAAAATGCGTGGTTTTCCTTTTACTTTGTGAACTAGCATGGTCCGCCATTTTGTGGAGTCAAAAATTTGGCTCTACAAAATGGCGTGCCGTATTAGTTCCCGATGTAAAAGGAAAACAATGTAATTTTGAGGCATATTTGTGTGGATCATTATATTCTACTTTTGAAATGTAATTCTAACCATATGCATTTTTATAACAATTGGTTACAAACGCTTTTCATGGACCAACGTGTCCCTTTAAGTTCTAGTATTGATCAACTCGATGTCATCACCACAGTCAACCTTGCATTTGCCATTTTAGGAGTCACTTTTCTCGTCTGTTATACTGTGTATACTACTTAGCCGACGGGTTGCACTCAAACATGCTCACCATGTGTTTACACGCAATGTGACTACTAAAATGGCAGGCGATATGGCGGGCAGACAGTAGGCCCCATTTAAAGTCAGTGCGGAGTCATAACACCATGATTACATTAACACTGTAACATGTAGCAATACAATTCCGATCAGCTCTAGTCGTGTGGTGTCGTGGCCGAGCGAATAAGAACAATGGACTCAATCTCTTGTGGGTTTGAGCCCTGGTGGTGACACTTGTGTCCTTAAGCAAGACACTTAACCATTATTGCTTTGCCTTCGAATGTGTTGTGCAATGCAAATGAAAGAACACAGTGCACTTATCGTTAAGTTGAGGGGTTCGCCCCAGTGTTGCTGATTTGATTGGCGGCATATTGGGCCACAGCACCATTTTAAACCATTACATGATGCTATGTAAAGGAATAGGTCTCACACTTTCAAATATATCTCCGCAAACTTTGCAGGTAAACAAATTAGCGTTTGAGATGCCCATTTGGTGTGATAAAGCGCTATGAAAATACTACATATTATCATTTCTATTATTAGTCAATGATGTATACAATTGGCCAGGGTTGATATCGGAGTATGATTGACTTACAGATATCACAGTTCTGTCCTGTCCAGCATGGCGGACATGAACAGGTATAATCAGGGCAGTTACTTGTGCAGATTCCACCATTCTGACACGGATTGTTCAACCGTTGACAAACATCAATGCCTAAAATACAGCAAGAAAACACAAAATCAAATTCATTACATGTCAATTATTATATTGGCATAGTTTGAAGTTGCATTAGGGACTCTAAAAGACTTTAACAACTTTACAAATGAAATGAAACATGCAACAAAAAAGCAACTGTTACCCATACACATTATTGGTATTTACTCAAAATAATTGTTAGCATAAAAAATTACTAGGTAACGAGCAATAGAGAGCTGTTGATGTTAAAGACATTGAGAGAAACGGCTCCCTCTGAAGTAACGTAGTTTTTGAGAAAAAGGTAATTTCTCACTCAAATAATAAAAGACTTCAGTGAAGCCTTTTATTATTGGCATCTGAAAGCACACAAATTTGTGCAACAATGGTGTCTTTTCTTTCATTATTATCTTGCAACTACGATGACCAATTCAGCCCAAATTTTCACAGGTTTGTTATTTCATGCATATGTTCGGATACACCAAGTCAGAGTTCTGGTCTTTGACAATTACCGAAGGTGTCTGTATACTCAGTACTTATAATACATTGGTGTATCGGTTAAAAAAACAAGTAATATTTTGTATCCCTGATAACATCTATCGTTCTGTCATTGAAACCCAATCAGTTAAATCCAGTGTTCATAATGCCCTCTGCTCACAATTTATGAACTCTAGCTGTAGTGCACAACTACTAGCAGTGCACTAAGTACTACTAGCTTCTCGTTCGCTTGAGTAGGGCCAAAAAGAAAATCAATTAATAAAGCTATTATCGTTTGATGTTGTCTAAAAAACAGCAGACTCTGTAAAATAATTAGATTCAGTCTTTATGTTTCTTTTCTGATTTTCATAGATTTAAAATAATTAGATATGAACATGATAAGCATATGAATGTGTTACTTACGTTCTTGGCATGATTGTCCAACATGGCAGCTATCACACACACATGTAATACTAGTACAGTCATTCTGTTGGAAGCATGTCGCTCCGTTAAGACAGTAGTTCTGTGTTCGGCAAAGATCAACCTCTGCAAAAGGAGACAAGAAACACTTAGGTCATCAAACCTCCACATCTTCATATAACTCGGTCGTTCATTAGTATGATTTTTCAGTCAGGCAGTACAGAGTATAAAAAGGATAAGCTATGAAGCCAGTCTGTAGTAGTTTTGTCAAAATTGCTTATTCTGAATGGTTCCTCACATTTCCTATTCTTACTGTCTTAAAAAAAAGTACATTCACCACTAATTTAGTCAATGCATGATCAGTCAATAGGTGTAGGGATTAATGAATATTTTATAACACCCAAGCAGATCCTTACCATTTGATTGGAGGATTGTCCGTCACGTGATAGCAAATAAACGTACCATTGCACTGAATTTTTCATTCCATCCGATTTGTTCAATTGCACGCTCGCCCGCCCTCCATTGACGAAAGTGATTATTCGATTAAAGATGGTAGAAGCCTCAAATTCATATGCTAAGAGTTCCATAACAACATTGGAAGCAGTCACAAAGCTTACGGTGATGTAGAACTTGATAATTTCTTATCGCGGTTCTAGGTGGTCTCTGAGGAATTGGATGTTTAACATATAAAACAAATAATGAATGTTTTTCATTCGCGCAATAGTAAGAATATTTTCATTCGTTGAAGGATGGCCATCTTTCAACTCATGAAAATATTCTTACCATTGCACTAATAAACATTAATTATTTGTTCTATAAAACATCCAATTCCTCAGAGTCAGACCACCATAAAACCGCGATAAGAAATTATACAGTCTGACTCTACACTCTGTATAAGACTTACCATCTTCACAATTGACACCAGTTCTACAAGATGGACAGGAACATGTGTACTCAGTACAGCTCTCTTGTAGACACACACCGTTGTATCGACATGGGTTATTGCTACATGGGTCCACCACTGGAGGGAAAAAACAACACAGGAATTCCATTATTTATTCACCACACATTCTAACATGTCTAACTATAGGAGCATCAAGTGCAGTTTACAACACACCTCAGTCAGAAATATGGAGAAAACATAACCCCAAACTGTTTTAATTCAATAATTAGTACATAAGAAATTCAGCAAATGAAAGAACGCTTTTAAATTCCTAAGATTTAATTTTTAAGCTGTTGTTCACTGTTCACATCATGAGAGGGCGCTGTAACCAGTCAATATTGCTCGGTTCATGAAGTATTTCCCGTAATTTGGCACGCGCGATGTCTTGATGCACTTATTTACTTTACGGTGGCACAAACGTCATGCACTGGTCTATTGTATAGGTCATATCACAGTTGCATTCGATCTGTACTAGAAATAATATGATAGATTCTTGAATGAAGACTAACCAAAAGTTTATTATAGCCAATGATGAGGTATAGCAAACTAATAGCATGGTAGAATGAACAATTCTTATGTTAGGAATCAGCAAAAGGTGTGCTATATCAATAAACCAATAAGAACTGATGAGTAGATGAAACTCACATGTTAAGCAGTTAGTTCCAGAGTAGCATCCACTGCAGGTGCAGAGATATTCAGAGCAAGATCCAGCTTTTCGTAGGCAGTATCCACCATTCTGGCAGGGTCTACTGTCACATACATGGACATCTGTAATGTAAATAGAACATACATGTAGCCTTATGCGTTAGTTTACTGTAACAAAAGTGGCTGCTATCTCCCGCCAAATAAAACTGCTGACAATAAAGCAAGAGACATGATTGGCTACAAGTATCAACACTTTGTGCAACACCACACAACTTTATGTAAGAATCAATAAAGTTATACAGCAGCAATGCTTGACCTGGATTTTACCTTCCTTGCGTCATGCGTTCCTGTGTGACTGACCTATAAAATGAACGGAGGTCAAGCCCCCTCGTCAAATGTGAGCAAGTAACAACCGCACGGAATAGCCAACCACTATGTTCATTACTGGGCATAAGGCATTTTGTCACTAATAAACGCACAATAAAATCAATATACTTTTACGTGTAGATTTATTCATTTGAATCATAAACAACCAACAGGCTGACACTTTTCTAATTTACATAGTTTACATACATTCGAATTTACAATTTAAAAATAAAAAAAACGGGCTAAAGAAAACATCAATATACATAAAAATGTAGAGTAGACATTAACAAGAAGACACCACCTTCAGTTTTGCAGCAGCTGAAATGTGCAATAAGTGATTAATAAAAATATGATAATAATAATGCAATCTGTGAAGTGATAATCCACTTGCTTTCAGAAAACATAAACAAAACTGAAATAAAAAAGTTATCAAAGCATTCAAAAACCCAGTTTTCTGATACCTGTGGTTCATGTATGACAAGTCAATGTAGAATAACCATAATGGTTACTAGAGAGCTTCCCCATTGTAAGACTCTCTACACAACGATGGTGGAAATACTTCTTGTGTCTTGAGGTAATACTTACATTGATCGCATGTATCTCCAGTAAAGCAGCCCACACAGACACATGTGTAATCCAGACAGGATAATGCAGACTGGATACAAGTACCTCCATTACTACATGGGAAGCTAGAACATGGATTGATACCTGCATATAGACAATCACAAAACAAATATTATTATCAATGTATTTTGAACCTCTCAAAATGTGTGAAATTCTTAATAATTATTGATGACATCACTCTTCATTGGTTTCAATGCAATTTGTAAGCAGGAAACTGCATGAACATTATACTATTTGGTTTTACCCATACACCGATGTGTGTTAAGCACTGTATACTCAGAACTTTCCATGAGTCTTGTGAACAAAAAAAATCACAGGCATATCGGGAGGGATTCGAACCCACGACCTTTGCCATTCTAGAGCAGATGTCTTACCAACCACTGAGATTGCCTGGTAGCTAGAGGCAGTGCGTCTTATCCTCACTTAGTGTGAGTCTGAACTTTAAAAGGAGAAGAGAACAGAGGAGGCAGTTTGAATCCTACATTTGAGCAGCAGGTACCACAACAAAACATTGCTTAAAGGCACTGGACACGTTTGGTAGTTACTCAAAACATATATTAGCATAAAAATTTACTTGGTAACGATCAACGGAGAGCTGTTGATAGTATAAAAAATTGTAAGAAACAATTCCCTCTAAAGTAACATAGTTTTTGAGACTGAGGTAATTTCTCACTAAAATATTAAAAGACTTCAGGCCTGAAGCCTTTAATTGGCATCTGAAAGCAAGGTGTTTTTTCTTCCATTATTTTCTTGAAACTTTGATGACCAATTCAGCCCAAATTTTTACAGGTTTGTTATTTTATGCATATGTTGGGATACACCAAGTGAGAAGACTGGTCTTTGACATTTACCAAACGTGTACAGTGCCTTTAAACATTTTGAAAATTAGTAAAAAGTAAAACCTAGAGAGAGACAATCATTAATATGTTCATGTAAGATTGATTTCACTTACTTTGTTGACACTGTAGTCCTGAGAAGCATTCCGTACACAGACAGGTAAACTCAGTACAAGAACCAGCAACACGCTGGCATACACCACCATTCTGACAGGGATCGTTAGCACATGGATCAATCACTGTGGAAATCAGAGTCAATAGATTGAATTAATAACAAGAAAAATACTGTACATCGTATAGCTGATTATATTGAGTATTAACCTCCAGTAAGCTAGAATCCATGCTTCTGATTGGTCAATGGCTGTAGGAGGTAGTTTTTAGATGCTAGATTCTAGCACATTTTAATGAACCAATTCCAGGGGGATATGAGGGAGCAAGGCATGCTTGGACAAATGGCACGGCGAGAGTAATCCTCCCTGGGAAGAAGGTTGCTAAAGACTGATTACAAGCAATCACAAAGCAGCTGCAAATTTGTTTTCCTCTTGAAACAAACCACATTATAACCTAAAACTTTTACTGCTTGGTTTTGTTACAAGTGCTTTGTTTATGGCAAATTTTTGCCAACTAACTCTTCACTAGATTTGTGAAAAGAAAGGTTTGAAGAAAGTAAAGTTGAAATGAAACTTACGTGTTTGGCAGTTGAAGCCCTGGTGGCAAGCAGGACATGTACAAGTGTGTAGATGACAGCTACCTGTTCGTCTGTTACACAACCCTCCATTGAGGCAGGGACTAGACAAGCATGGGTCAATCACTGCATCGAGAGAAGAGAGAAAATCATGTCAAATATGAACACATCTTGAGGTCAGAGAGAAAATGAACAACTTTAAAACTTCTCAACAATGAAAAAATGACTAGAGCAAGATTTGAACCTGTGACCTCCGGGTTAACGTGCCGGTGCTCTACCAACTGACCTATGACCCTTTTTGGTGGTCTCCCTATCTTTGTTCCTTTTATGTTACTACCAAATGCATCTGCTTATCAGAATAAAAATGTATGTAAAGGGGTGAACAATTAAAACAAAATTCAAAAACATTGGTCAACAAAGTTTAAAACTTATTCATGTTAGTGAAAACTTGAGAGCTTGATCCCAAACATCAATGGATGCTTAAATCATTTAAAACACTAGTATAGACCCATTGCACAAAGCGGCGCACTTAAATGCCCCTAACCTGTCCGCCATTTTGGGAGTCGAAATGTACACAAAGGAGGAATTGACCCAAAAAATGCTGGAAAAGGTGGATGCGCATTTTTCAGAGGTGCGTTCTGCAATGGCTCAATACCTTTATTATGTCACACATGTGAATTCTAGTAAATTACTTACACTGTTCGCATTGTTCTCCTTGGTAGCAACCACTACACACACAGGCAAATTCAGTACAGGAGTTTTGACTGCGTAGACACTGACCACCATTCAGACATCGGTTAGGCTGACAGGCGTTAATTTCTGTTATAACAAACAAAAAACTAATGTAAGATTGACTTGTATTGTCATCATGAGTAATGCCACATTAGGATATCATATTACTGGAAGCAGAACTGAAGACTACTAATATTGCCACGGCTAGAAAGTTATAACTACATGTAAGATCAGAATATTTACATGCTGTGGGTACTCAACAAGTTAATTAAGTATGATAATGATGAACATTTATAAATCATCAGCTTGATATTCACATTGTTCTAACAATAGCTATGCTGGGTTGTAAAATGAGACCCATTTTATAACAACTGCAATCTGCAGCCAAGCATGCATGAAACACTGATAAAAACCGCTTTTCTGAATATGTGTACTGGGTTCTTATAAGTGCATTACGCAACATGCCGGACCAACATCTTTATTTCCCATCTGAAGGATGAGGCAGTATGGTTAATGTGTCTTGGTTAAGGACACACGTGTCAAAACCAGGGCTCGAACCCACAATTTGCTGATCAGAAACACCAATAAATCAAACACTTTTGATCTCTGGCTGTGCTCCGTGGTCATAATGGGTTGATGTGGCTGGCTGCCAAAGGCGCCCTTGCATGCCTGCTTCTCGAACACGTTGTAGCCGCGTCCTTCCCAATTCAGCTCTTAGCTGCCAGTAAGGATGATTAGCCTCCCATATTATTATTATTATTTTATTATTACCAGAGCTTGAGTACAGTGCATGACACCTCAATTGCTCAGCCACAACACCAGTGTTCTCCATTTACAGTGGTTCGCTGGCCAAGTGTCAGTTAAAACACCTAAAGACCTGTCAGAATTCTCTCCGAGTGGTCCGGCTGGCTAGTTCATTGTTGAGAAAGCATCTCTATTTCATTTTACCAGTGAAAAAGTCGACGAACTAGCGAAATGAAAAGCTAGCTGGTCCTTCTAGCCAGTCACTAAATAAGTTAAGGGCAAACCCTGAACACGCCATGTTGATCTTTACCTTAACAGTGTCATTGATGACTGAAAGAGATTAGTAAGTTTTACCTTGGTCACATAAACTCCCCTGCCAGCATCCTTGGCATTGACATGTATAGACTGTGCAGATGTTGGCATCAGGTACACAGATCGCACTGTTCTGACAGGGACGATTGCTACATGGATTCAAGACTATAAATAAGAAGAATCAGACATTTCATTAGAATCAACAGAGAGTGGTTAACACACAAACATTATCAACATCAATTCAGTGGGTGTGTTCCATTAGCTTCCCTGGATCGACCCAGGTCTGACCCCAGTGCGTTCGATTGGCTCTGACGTCATTGTTGTGGCTCACCCGGGACAGACCCAAGAGCCCTGCTTGTGGAGCGGCTTACTTGGGGCTGACCCTAGTTCATGACGTCACGGCAAAAACTTTCTCAAAGGCCACCATTTTGTTTGTTAATAAGCGGGACATTTTCAGGAAGTTGGACACACATTTTCACCATTAGAGTGGCGTTTTTTTGAGTAATAAGTATTTTTTAATTTAAACTTTTGTATCACTTTGGGCTTGTAAAATTATTTAACAATGCAGTTTGACCTTGAGAATAATTGTTTAAGATCTTTTCGTGAATCCACAAAAATTTTCGGACGTGATGACGTTATAATCTTTCCTTGTAAATTGGTATCTGTCTGTTTGTTTTAATGTCTCTTATTTTTAACAGGGATTGCTCTTTTAGATAGTGATTTAGTTTGCTTTTGGGCAATCCCTGTAAAACAGCTGTTCGTTTTTTGTAGTTCTACACTGTTCTACACATCCCTCTGTTTTTCATAATAATGGTCTGACTTTTTTTCTCAGTCTTCTATTTATTGTATTGTTTTGTGTTTTAAAGCCTGAATGAATAAAAAAAAATAAAAATAAATAAATCTTGTGGGAAGTACAACACACTCAGAAAATTGTCCACACCGTGGTGACTCCATGTAGACACCAACCTTTGCTGACGTTTGGTCACAACCTTGCCACATTTGGACCAAACAGGCGCGGAAAAACTATTTTGAGAATGATCCTGTGAAGCGCCCAATATTTACCAATAGTGGACAGGTACCTGTCCAATATTAAATTTTTGAGTGTCATGGCAGTAACTACATGGCTAAATAATGGATGACACGTGACATGTGTTCAACCAATCAAATGACAAGGATCTATGAGTTTATTATAATGAAGGTTATTATTAAGGATTGTCAGACTTACTTGTTTCACAATTGTTTCCTTCAATACAGTTTGGGCACTCGCAGGTATATGTAGAACAATCATTGGATTCAACGCATTGGCCTCCATTGATACACGGGTTACCAGCGCATGCATTCAATCCTAACAGAATAGATACAAGTCAAATAGCATGTTACAATCAATACCAGTGAAAAACAGAATAAGCTGTTGTAAATTGCTCACCAGCCAAGATGACATATGTGGTATAAACACACATTTTTAATGGCAAAAAGTTTTGACATAATAATAGTAATAGTGGAGTCTTGTAAAGCGCCAGTATCCGCCAAATTAACATAGCAGAGTCTTTCTCAATGGCTAAGCAACAGTCACTTAGTTTGGAGAAAGACTCTGCTAAGGTCCAAACGTGAAGCCATCAACATTTTTTTTGAAACAATACAACTCTTACATGTATTTACTAGTTACACATTATTCTTATCAAACAACAAAATCTAATACAAAAACGCAAATAAAAGTTAATGGCCCGACGTTTCGACCCTAGCAAAGTCTATCTCGAAGGCTAAATGACAACACAACACAGATAAACCGGTATACAAGTGTAATAGTGTATTTTCTCTAATAATAAATGCTAGACCATTTTGTAGAACGAATCTAACTGAATTTATTTTGTAGACACTCTACAAAGATCAACTTACTTATTTCACAGTTAACTCCTACGTAGCATGTAAGGCAGGAACACGACGCAAATGTGCAGAACTCATCACAAACACCACCATTCAGACAAGTCACTGAGTTACAAGCCTCAACAGCTACAAGAAAAAACAAACTCCAATCAAAATATCATCAAAAAGAAACTTTTTAAAGAAATGATTGCTGATTGCAAGATGCTCAGGGACCCAAATGTCTTGTGGTATATATACAACAATTGTTAATGGTCCGACGTTTCGGCTCTAGCATAGTCTTTCTCAAAGGCTATAGAAAAAGATTTAGTAAGGATTCATAACATAAGACCATTAATAATAACCTCTGCACCATTAGTTGAATATCACTCTCTTCGAAACTACTTGTTTGAACTGGTGAATTTTCTTTCCCTTGAGCAGTTTCTGTTACAGGGGCGTTGCATTTATTGATCTAAATATGCAAACAAAGGGGTTGTAGTCTACTGGTCACAGTGCTACCCCAAACATAAAGTACCATTAGCGCTGTACAATAACAAAATGCTGCAAACTGAAATAGAATACAATAGTTGTAGAAGCAAATACAATTTTCTGTATTCTCATAAACCAAAGACCGTTTTAGTTACTTACGTGTAGAGCAGTCTGGACCCGACCAGCATGAGCTACATTGACAGGTAAAGCCAGGGCAACCATTTAAACACACACCACCGTTCATGCAAGGATTGCTAGCACAGTAGTTGATACCTGTAATGTCAAAGTTACAATCGAGGGGTTACAGGTTTAAAGTTCAGATGCAGGCTCCACTATTGGCGAGTCACAATACGGTATGCTCTGATAAGTAGGATTGGAAACTTTGCATGGAGGGAGCACAATCAAGTGAGGTTTGCGGTGACACCATGTGCATAAGTCTCTATCCGAGTAGTGGTGGTTCTGCGAAGAACTGGTGGCTTGACAACTCAACGTTTCGATCAGTATGCTCCTGAAGACGACCATAGCATACTGATTGAAACGTTGAGTTGTCAAACCACCTGTTCTTCGCAGAACCACCACTACTCAGAAAGAGATTTATGCACATGGTCAGATGGTGTCACCGCAAAACCCCAATTTACAGAATGCCCTGTGCAGTATAACCCAGAGAGGCTGTGATACATCAAAACATTACCTGAATAAATACGCATGCAGCATTACAAATCAAAGCATTGTACATTGTTATACTTACAAACAAAACACTTGGAGCTAGTCCTATGTTTCACTCAATCGTTAATAGAAGTTGACAATATGATCACAAAACAGGCTTGAATGATTCACAAAAGCTGTTCAGATTGCAAAATCCATTTCATAAGAATCAGAGGCATTTTGATGAAATATGAGAGTGCCCGTATTGGTATACTAAAGTAGCAGGGGTGGATTTCAAAAAGCACTAAGGTTCATCTGAAAGATGATATGTCAGTATTACCCTAGTGATTTGCATTGTGACATCACACTTTGCTTAGCAACTACGATTGATTTGCAGTTCAGATCAGTCTTGGCTCTTTGTGAAATTGGCCCCAGGTCTATTGTAATGCAATAGATGTTGTTGTCTTTCTGTGGGGTCATAGTGTTTCAATCTGAGAGATGTTAGTTTGACATCGGTAATAAAGAATATAATTTGGTTTTACCCTTACACCAAAATGTATTAAGCACTGTACACTCAGTACTTGCCTAAGTTCTGTGGGAAAAAATCCACAGGCAAATCACTCGGGTGGGATTCGAACCAACGACCTCTGAATTGCTAGATTGTCTTACCACTAGACCACCAAGCTAGCCCAATGGCTAGAGGCAGTTCAAATCCTATGTTTCAATCTACTGAACTGGCAGAGATTCCACAAACAGGACAACCAATAATTGTGATATTTCAACTTACGCTGTTCACAGAAGACTCCCGCGTAACATGGTATGCATTCACATGTAATACCATTACAGTCAGTCTGCTGATTACATGTCGCTCCATTCAGACAGAAGTTGGATGTCTGGCATAAATCAACACCTAATAGAAATCAAAAATGCAAAACATTAACAATGACAAAACATCAAAAACTGCAAAACATTAACATTACCTGCAAAACTTTACCATAAACTAAGTTCCTGTGTGTTGTATGGAAGACTACCATCGCACATAAAAGAACCCAGTACACTTATCGCTATTAAAAGAGTAGGGGTTGGCGTGTCTGGCATCCAATGCGCTTATGCCTCATCTAGACGCTGAACAGGCTTTGATGAATATCACCATACAAATAGAAATGACTGCACTCCTACTTACTGTCCTGACAATTGGAGCCTTGAAAGCAAGTAGGGCAATTACAAGAATATCTGGAACAATCTCCACTCAACGGTGTACAAGCTCCTCCAGATAGGCATGGATTGTTGAGACATGGATCAATATCTGTCAATTATAAAACATTCATAAACTGCGTTAGTCTAGTTCATGGGACTCAAGCTCTGGTGTTGTCAAGAGTGTGGATTGACATTAATTGTGTCCTTTTAAAAGGGAGGGTATACCTTTGGTAGTTACCCCTAATTAATGACTATAAAAACTTTACTTGGTAAGAAGAACTGCAGCTGTTGATAATGCTTAACATTCTGAAAAACAATTCCCTTCTAAATGAATGTGGTTTTAGAGAAAAGGAATTTAACATTTTTCAATCTGAGAAACATTTCATGCATGACACTGATCATTCTTCCTGCGTGGACATAATGGCTCAAAATTTTCAGAGATATCTCAAAAATGCTACCACCTTTTAAAATGATTTTTTCACAGGTTAGTATAATTGTATATCTCTATATTTATATAGGATTTAAACAATCGAACGGTTACAAAAACCAAAGGTACACTTTGCCTTGAAGCAAGACACTTGACCATAATTGCTTCATCCTTCAGTGTCGCGTGTATTGCAATGTTTTTTTCCCTGATAAAATGAACCAGCACACTTTTGATATTAAAGGGAGTTTATACTTTTGGTAAATTTCAAAGACAAGTATCCTCACTTGGTGTATCCCAACATATACATGAAACAACAAACCTGTGAAAGTTTAAGCTCAATCGGTCGTTGCAATCACCAGAAAAAAGTTTTCAAACATCAAGTTTTCGACTCATGAGATCAAAACTAATTGTTTTACTCATTTCTTAAAAACAACAGCACCTCAGCCAGTAATATTTAAAGGGAAGTTTTCTATCATCATTATCTTTAAACATGTAAGTTTAATGTAAATCTGTGAGCTTTTCTGTTTTGTGTTTTACCAGAAGTATAGAGACCCTTTAAGAGGAGTTTGCCTCTGTGTTTCTGCAGGACAAACCCTCCATCTATCTTTATTTCAATGCATTTATTTCACTCCAACAGAAAATCATCACAACAAAAACAGAAGAGCAGTAAGAGGATAATTCAAAACGGGGGCAAAGCCAAAGAAGCCGGAGCTTGCAGTAGGTATGCTCAGGCAAACAAAGACAAAAATGGACTAACATTCAGAAATACAGTGTCAAACCAACACTGTACTCCTGAATGTTAGTCCATTTTTGTCTGTTGGTTGGTTCAATATTTAACTTGACAGAATAGACTCTATGTAAACTGAAGTGGAATATCAGTTTCTCTGTACATCAGTATCAGTTTCTCTGTATTATGTATTTTTATATGATGTAATATATCAGAAATTGTAGATGTGTACTAGAGGATGAGGATTGAGAAAGTAAATATAAAACTTACTGTTCTGGCAGAGGTCACCAGTGAAGCAGCCTGTACACTGGCATGTGTAGACCTCACAGGAATTGGCATCAGGTACACAAAAACCACCATTAGTACAAGGGTTTGGTTCACACTGGTTCTTCCCTACAAAAAAGAAGAAGAGAAAAACGAATCATATTAACAACTTGGAACATTTTAAGAAGGGCTTTTATATGACAAAGTTTCATTTGAACATTCACTCTTGTCATTATTGTCCGTATTCAACTGATGTCATCACCCATGTTTGTTTGTTTGTTTGTTTGTTTGTTTAGATGATCTTCCAAACAAGAAATCTCAGCAAAGCTCCCACAAGGGGATATAACACTGAGCTGGCAACAGCCAATTTTAGTATTGAGTTAATCAAACGCAATAAGCGACATACACAGATCACAAGGATTCTTCACAGGGTGATCAAGTGAATATATTTCTAATCTAACGCTGTATTGAACATTCAATAGACTTACTGATTTGACAGCTGACTCCTGTGAAGCAGTCCGAACATAGACAGTCAAATGTAGTACATCCAGTGGAGACACACGTACCTCCGTTAGCACAACGGTTGGTCTCACATGGGTTCAACACTGTAGAAAGGTAATATTGCAAACCATTTATTCAAGCTAAAAACATTAATTATTGAGATAATCCTTGGAGCATATGTTTTAATTTGAAAAGAGCAGTATGAAATAAAAGTTGATTTGAGTTTGGATTTGGAATTATTATAGCTACTTGATCAAAAATCACAAGACTTGTGCACAGCGACAAACTTTACTGATATTGCCTCGGTGACAGGGACCTAGTGGTCAAAACTGCTCTAACATGCTGGTGCCGTGAGAGTACATGCCTTGGATTAGAGAGACATGATGTATATATACTGATGATATAGTATTGCTCAAAACACTAAACACTTTTTACAAAATAATTTGTTGACGAAAACTGCTAACAAATACAGTTACAGCATTCTTTACTGATTTACTTACAGACTTGACACCTGTTGCCAAAGTAGCAGCCTGGACAATCACAAGTGTACTGGGAGCAAGAGCCGGCTACCAGGGAACATATTCCACCGTTCTCACATGGTGCAGTCAAACATGGATTCGTAGCTATGAAATAAAAAACAAACCAAGAGGCTAAGGTTAGATCTAACGGTAAATCATGTGTGCTACAAATGTTTCTTTTTAGAAAATACAACAGTTACTCCACTTTTTCATTCAACCTTTTCATTTAATTTTGTGGTTGTTTAAAACTGTCTCATTTCTGTTATTAAATCCATTGTTGTCTTGGTTGTGTGATGCACTGTCTGTCATTATAAAACTTCATTTGAGTTCAAGTTGGTCAACCACTATTATGTTGACGCAGTCATTTAATATTAGGTACTAGATTAAGTCTTTGACAAGAAAAAAAACAACCCAAAACAAAACAAACAACCCAAACAAAAAACAAACAAACAAACAAACAAACAAATGTTTCCACATTGAAAAATACTTCAAATCCCGACACTTGCATTAGTCAGGGTATATTGTTGTAGTTAAATAAGTCAATTTTGAATGAATAATAAGAACCCGTGTAATGATAGGACTGACGATTATAGGCAGATTTGGGTTTATTTCTTGTCCAAGTAGAAATTAAACACACTAAATACCAAGCTAGTGAGCATTGTTGACTTACGTATATCACAGAATGTGCCAGCATAGCAGCCTCTGCAGGAACATGTGTAGTCTACACAGTTACCAATCTCATTGGAGTTTACACACTGAGCATTATTCTGACAGGCTGACTGCTCACATGCATTAATAGCTATAGGGAGAAAAATCACAAAACAATTATACATCAATAAATGCACACTTTATATCAAACATATTCCTTAGCTGTGACATATCATGTTCTTGTCACAGCGGATTCAAGTCCTGATGGCAAAGTCATTAGAGTGTGGTTCCAATCCTGGTCATTCACAGAATGATGCAGTTCTATCATTGCTAAAAATAGTATTCTTGAAATAAAGAATTATTTCAAGAAAACTTTTCTTGTGTCACTCCTAAAAACTTAACAGAAAAATGTTCTCAGGAGTGACACAATAATTTTTTTCTTGTGTTCTTGAAGTAAGATTTTCATGAATACTACTTTTAGCAGTGGAGCCTCTGAGTGCTATACATATAAAAAGGGACACAAATACAAAACAATTCCTCAATTCACACACACAAATATGACAAGAAATATAAAATAGGGGAAACTTTCATAAAGAGACAAGAACCACAAAGTTTAAAAAAGACCAACAAATTTGTGAAATAAAACAAATAAATGTTCACACCTCAGAAAGTTGTTGATTAATTTATACCCAGAATCTACATGCTTGGGCAATGTGTATGACTTACTTTCTTGACATACATCTCCTCTGTAGCAAGTTGGGCAGCTGCATTCAAACTGCGTACATGATGTACCTCCTAGTCTAGAACAGGCACCTCCATTCAGGCAGGGTTGTATAGCACAAGGGTCTTGTACTGAATCACCATAAATGAACAACAATTTAGCAAAAGGTTAAAATATTACCCTCATAGTGTTTTGCATTCATGACAACTAGCTAAATTTGCACAGTTCTGGAAATGTCTAGAAAAATAAACCACAAAGAATGCTTGATCTTTAACACAGCATGGGAATCAGGCTGCAAGGAATTACTTATTTATGTCAAAATTTCAAAAGCAGTGTTCTCCAATAAGCAAAACAAGCACCAACACACTTTCTGTAGCACCCGCCATGTTTGAGAAGTTGCCATCAAGGTTAAAAATCCGCCCGCCAGATTTCTCTCCCACTTTTTTTCAAGCTAATGCATTTCAGAGTTCAAATGCAAACTTTAAAACCTTTGCTTAGAGAAGTCAGGAGGAGGTTGCCATCAGGAATCACCTCAGAGTACATGATCACACAGCAT
>JAUELU010000085.1:4738316-4752467 GCA_032357145.1 Evasterias troschelii | reverse complement strand
CCTATCTGAAAGCACACTAATTTGTACAACAAGGGTGTTTTTTCTTTCATTATTTTCTTGCAACTGCGATGACCAATAGAGTCCAAATTTTCACAGGTTTGTTATTTTATGCAGATGTTGTGATACACCAAGTGAGAATACTGGTCTTTGACAATTACCAAAGGTGTCCAGTGCCTTTAATGCGAAGTGAACTAAATAAACCGTTACACACAATTTAAGTTCGTTTCCTGTTGCCGCAGAAATGGCTTGCAATCATATTAGGCATTAGCCTTTTGTTTTAAAATTAATAACATTTGATGAGAACATGTTTAAAACATTAACTGAAATCATTTTTTTCAGTGAAATTTTAAGGAAAGTATAGGTCTCCGGCTGAAAGAGAAAAAGTCAAAACGGGAAAGCTTAAGTGCTTCTACCCTGGAGATGGAAAAGAGCGGAAGCAGTTGATGTATTTTCCCCATTAATAATAGCGACTACCAAGAGGTAAAAAGCGTTGTCTTTCTTTATACAGACCTACCTCAAGGGTTTTCACACTATCACCCACGAGTCATTTTCACGGAAGTGTTAAAATGATACTGTTTTCCATATCATATAACGGGTAAAAGGCCGCAGGCTGTAGCATTACCCCCACTCTGCTGCGTTTGCCTAGTCATATTATTGGTAAACACAAAGTGCAAAGGTATACCAGGTGCAGATGAGACCTAAAATGCATATAGGGCACTCAGTAAGACACCGAATGTGAAATTGTAGCTCGAGACAATAGCTTCTATAACCGAAAAAGAGAGCCAACTGTGAAGCATGTAAAAGTGCCCTTGAGCCGGTAGCAACGTGTCATTAGGAGTCGGCTGCCGTCGATAGTACGGCTAGAGAAGTAGACCATACGCCACTTGTCCTACCTGTGTGATAGATTATTGCTCATCTGACCGATAGAAGTGGGAAAAAACGGAACTAGTGGACTTACAACGTGTTTAAAGTGATAGGATTCGATGGAAGTCGCAAATAATTGAAAACTTTTACCCTCACTGTCTGTACAATAAGGTATCTCTTTACACAAACCCATCAATGAATGCTATTGGATTATTTCATGCGATGTTAACTTGTTATCAACTTCCCCGACTTTAATATTGAAGTTTGTCATGTGTTAATACCAAGACTACGTAACGTAAATGTTGACATCACTTTGACTACTTAGCTGAACGCCCCAACATTTACGCTTCAGTAACTTTGGGTCTTGGACAAGTTGCAGAACTGTTGACACTTGGATTTGATTGACTCACACGTCTCAGTAATTTCAAGGCATTCAACTTGCAAACAATGACGTCAATATTTGCGATTTTGAGTAAGGCAGTACTCTATTCAAGTAAACTAGTTAGAAAGAAAGGAACTAGGAGTTAAGACTGATACTCTAACTTTTTGGCAATAGCTCTTGTTGGTTTTGTACACTCTCCAATTGGAGACCTTCATTAAACCCGGAAACCTAAAGATCTTTACTGTATAGCAATCTTAACTGCTAACCAAGTTGTAATTTCACAATACAAATCACTTTAGTGGTTTTTACAATATTTGAGGTGCCAAATAAAACAAAGAAAAAGTATAAATTGATTTTCGTTTTCTTTCTTTCATTACTAACGTCAAATTAGCTCAACGTCGTCCGATTTTGAATGATTTATATTGCGAGTATCTCCATTCAAGGAGTTTAAAAATCCAATATGTTAATGTCATGTAAGTTTGTTTCACTGCATTGCGCAATAACTATGAACTGATCTTTAACAATATTCTAAAGAAAAAAGGATGATCTTTTAATAAAAATAATAATAATAATATTTTACTTTAGCCGTTAAGGCCAGACATGATTCAAAATAAAAAGCTCGAGGGTGTCTCAATTATACAGGCCAACCAAACAAACACGACCTCATTTCCCTGGCCTTGACTGTGCTGAAAATACATTGTTGACTAATGTAGATACTTGATACTGTTTTATCTTTCAGTTGAATTAACTACAAATTTAATAAAAGCAGTCTGGTTGACGTTGCTATGACTGGGTATAATATAATTTGCAATAGCATCAACTGGAGGAATCTGCAATGTGGGCGATCGAGAGAGGCAAAACTCATACATTATTAAAGCTGATGATTTAAATAAGTGCTCATAAATGTCAGGTGTGGTAGTTATAACGTTAATGTAGTTTTAAGTTGTGTATACCTTCGGGTATTGAGAATAATTTGGCAGAATAATTCCCATCGCACTCAATCTTTGCTCACTGAGTTAATGTTGATTATTATATTAGGGTTCTTACAACCTATACTGTTTAACAAAATAATCACTAAGTAAGTGGGCATCTTCATTGCTAATTACTGCTGGGATTCGATTTTGGCAAACTTTTTGTATAAAATCTCATCGGTGAATGACAAATGATATAAACGATGGTTAAAAACATACTACACCAGTAGGGAATCACAGTCGATGAGTTTGCATAATTGTTTCGGGGTAATCCTTCCTTTATTAAGATACTGTTTGCAATCTATAAATGTAACAAATTAAGGACAGCAAATATCCATGAGAAGCTACGACAAACAAAAGGGACGAGTACATGAACGGAGGGTATCAAAACAAACTGCATGTGTATACACGTTTTTATTCTCTTGTTATTTTTTATTAACTTATTAACTTATCCACGCTTCAAAATGTCAAATGTCAACTTCTGTTGTGAGTGAAGACATTCTCGCGGAAAAACATCAACGATCGGTAGGTTGTAGGCCCTACATTAAAAAGGCCAAGAGCTCAGACTGACTGTTGTTAACCTTAACCGACAAACAGACGCCCATTGTGCTTGTTTTATCCGTCATCCCACCATGTCAAGTGGTAAATGTAAGGGGGCTGCGCTGGACATATTGTATGACCGTTGAGGTGTATAGATCATTTTGCCTTTGGGCAAATGTCACCCACGAGAAAGTGCCGTGCATGTTTGGACATGAGTTTAAAATAAAAGGCACATTCGCATCTGCATGTGCATTATCAGATCATTATATCAATAATGCAAGTGCTACTGAGCTCAGCATGAACTTTCACATCTCAACAAACAAATCACGGCTCATGTCAGAGACGACTTTTCAACTTTTAAAACCGTTTATTGACGTCATGTTTGGTGCCATGTGTAAAGGCGTCATTTAATTGCCTAGACCCAATCTATGGAGCAGTCATTAGACTCAACTAATCAAAAAGTCCCTTCAGCCAAATAGTAGACTACAGGTCTGTAGTGTCTGCAAAGAAAAACCAAAACACATGTCTCTAAAAAATAAGAAATTGAAATTTAGTTTGTTCATCAAGACCGGAAAGATTTGCATCTGAAATAAGGATTCGCGTGCTATCAAGTAATAGTATAGGAAACAAGCAACATAATCAATCCTAATTTGCTCTGTGAGATTTAAGCTTCAATATAGGCTTGCAAAGTCTATAGCCAGTTCATACATTTTCATAATGTATAATTATCATTTTTAATCTTGGGTGTTCACGGAAAAGTGTACTTCTTATCTTCGGTGAATGTTGATTATGAATGAGGCCACCGGAGCGTTGACGAGGGTGTATGTACATGCACAGAATCCATCATATGTAATTACAGATTTCCTGTCACCTCAGCCAACCCACACTTCAGTTCAAGTCCCTTGACCATGTATGAAATGGTTGACTTGAAGCCCTGTCAAGCAGTCGGCATTTCCATTTTAAAGGGAACTGCTCCCATGACATTTTGTCTTTACACATTCAAAGAGTCTTTGGCCGTTTACGAAACGGAGGCTCAGGCTCAGGCTTAGGCTTCAGAAACGTCGGCCTCATACGAATCAGAGGCTCCGGCTTGGGCTTTGTGTTTGAGGCACAAAGGCTTCAATATGGCCGACGTTTCTGAAGCCTAAGCCTAAGTCTGAGCCTGAGCCTCCGTTTCGTAAACGGCCTATAATATTTCAAAGTATGTCCAGTTATGATGAGAAATGAAATGCTTGTGTTTAGCTCGGTTTCCCCACTTGGAAGACTTTCATCTACCTCCTTGTCGTAATGTCATTCACTCGGGGTTACATTTTGATCGATAAAAGCTCATCGTGTGGAATTGCATTTTTTCTGTCTTAATCTTGGTGATGTTGTTGTCATTGTAATGGTCCTGGTCATGATTGGCAGAATCACTTAATGTAAACTGTGCTGTATGTTTTCATTGCGGATGAAGAATGTGTTCGCCTTGTCATCGTTACTTTTCCATATCACTGTACCCAGTTGGTAATAAGTAAAAATATAGATAGACCAAGAACCAACACCCTAACATTCGAAACGAACGAAATAAAATATAAATATTGATTTCAGTGAAATCTTTCAAGGTTTTCTTTTCAATGCTAAGTAACTCTTGATAGACGTTTAATATCTGTCTATTTTTGATTAATGTTCAATTTTGTATAGGCCATAAATTTAACTTTGTACCAATTCGCCATCATGATTCATTCAGTTCAAAATGATCTTCTTCTAACTCATGTCGGTCATTTTATTCTCCAAAAGGCAGCAAAAGGTTGGAGTTCAGCTTGTTGAAGGAATCAACTGTTTAGTTTGTTTAAAAAAAAGACCCCTAAAACTTGCATGGCCCAATTTTTGCTGAATTAATTTATAAAAAATATTTTCCCCGAAACTGTTCTCTGAACAATTATTGAGAGATGATGCTGTTAAAAAATCCAACCAGGCAAAAAAAAGAAACAAAACAGCCCACAAAGAAAGAAAGAAAGAAACAAACGCACAAACGCACAACCCCACAACAAAACATACAAACGAACAAACGAACAAACGAACAAACAAACAAACAAAGTCATCAAAACGTTCACAATATGCCATGAAAAGCCCACGCATGTTACATGCACAATTGTTGTATATTCATGAATGATAGACGGGAGATATCGTCAGGATCCTGAGAGTAATTTATTTTAAGTCTTTAATTAACAACCACTTAATTTAAACATTGGCTGATTCTTTCGTGCATTACCATAAATGAAAGGTTGCAAAAAATTGCTATCTGTCAGATTGAGTTGTAAAATTTTATGTCAAAACAGCAACAGAAACAAAAAACGGACCTTCAACTTTCATTAAACAAATACAAAATTCCTCTTGTTTGAACAGATGGAAATGTGCACGTGTTGTCGTATTTCGATAAACTGCCTGTTGTGAATTATGTAGCGCCCTCTCCCGTTAATGTTAATTGATCAACCATTATGTGGTGCAATAATAGGGGAATCCCCATGGTGCTCATAATTCAATCGCTGTGGGACAAGATTGCATCAGCACTTTCAATTGCAAAAATGGCCCATGAAATTTCTACTTGATTGAAAAAATGAGCATTTTGTGCCTTTGCTGTTTTATCGCAGTTGTGGGAGTGTGAATTAGACCAAATCCAGACAAACAAGTCGAGAATCGTCCATACGTAACCATCTCGCATTGATGCAAATAATCAAAACTCGATTCACTTGAACAACTAGCTCATGAGGTAGTGCGAAAAACAAGAAAGGGTTTGCTATAAACATGACAACTTGAAACTTGAGTCTTTCATTCAATAAATTAATGTAAACTTTGCGCTTACACTAGCGCTATAATATTTAGTTAACGCAATAACAACAATTAATATAATTAATATTTGCATTATTATCTGTCAAACTAATCTATGTAAAATGATAAAACTGCAAGTATTGTGTTGTCATTTAGCCTTGGAGAAACGGACTCTGTGAGTCGAATTGTGTTTTTTTTTTATTTGGTAAGTAGTTTCCAGCAGCTATTATATTTTCCCATTGATTAAACAGATCAAATGAAAATGTTTACAAAAAACCAAAAACAAAAAACCCAAAACCAATCAACAAGATTCCTATTTACCTATTTCATCCACGTATTTAAAATATATAAATCATCTTGTCCAAAATTCATATATTTTGTATATTCTCTGTTTTTATTCATGGTCAATCAGAAATGAAATGGTATTAAAATAAACACCACATACTTCATTACACACAATGTTGATTATTATGAAGTATTTCTTAAAGGCACTGGACACGTTTGGTAACTACTCAAAATACATATTAGCATAACAACTTACTTGGTAACCATCATCGGAGAGATGTTGATAGTATAAAACATTGTGAGACCCCCCCTCTGAAGTAACGTAGTTTTTGAGAAAGAGGTAACTTCTCACTCAAATATTAAAATACTTCATGCATGAATCCTTTATTAGCATCTGATAGCACACAAAGTTGTGCAACAAGGGTGTTTTTTCTTTCGTTATTTTCTTGCAACTTCGATGACCGATTCAGCCAAAGTGTTCACAGGTTTGTTATGTTATGCATATGTTGGGATACACCGAGTGACAATACTGGTCTTTGATAATAACCAAACATGTTCAGTGCCTTTAAACAATGCAACTCGTGGTTATGATTTTCAATCAAACACATTATTTTAGTACAAGAGCAGTTGCAATTCCACCCCTAACCTATTCACAGTCTTATCTTCGGTACTGTTTCGTTGTTCTTGTTTAAAGTGAAGTAATATTGGCTTCAGGTCCGTCACTCAGTGACGCTCATGGCGCTTTAACATTATTACCCCTGGTCACTGGGCCATTTTTATTTCATTCCTTAAATCATCTCAGCTCCCTTGAAAGTATACAGCCTGTGCTGCCAAATATGTAGCGCATCAAGCTAAATCAATCACAAGAACCATCTCTGCCCTCAGGTACCCATTTACCCCTGGGTGATGAGAAGCAATTATAGTTAAGTGTCTTGCTCACGACCGGGACTCGAACCTACACCGGTGCTCTTATCCGCTCGGCCACGACACGCTAATAAACCAAGTTTATTATTGTAGTTATGCAGCTGTTATCATTAGAGTAGAAGTGCTAGGAGTGCATGCCTACTTTGTTTTAAAACGTGAAGAATGAAGGGAACATGTGAATTTATTAAATATTCAAAATGTACAAGTTTTAATTCCCTTTTTCCCCTATATAAATTGTTAGAACGATGCTAATACCGTTCCAACTTATCCTACTTTATAACTGACTCCTTGTAATTCTACTATCTAAAGATGTTTCAACGAATGTTCCCATGACCCCATTGTTCTCCTTTAAATTACATAATCAGACCAGAACATCTTGTTGATCTCACATTATCGAAGTCCAGATGGCTTGTTCTAAAACGAAGCCACTCAAAAAAATTGCCATTTGGAATATTTATAGTAAACGTGTGCGTTCACCATGCACAGGTATTGATTTCTAGGCAAACACTAAAATGGTGCACGCCAACTTCAAACTTGTACTCTCTTGACTGACGGAGCTAAGAAGCTGAATAACATTAGGCGAAAAAAGGTCGAAATAAACACGTCCAGTTGAAATAACTAACAACAATGTGGCGTGGGGTACAGTGGAAGATGTTTATATACATTGCGCTCGTGTGTGTTACATTATTGGAAAGTGTCAGTCTAAAATTACTGTCTGCATTGCTTAAGTATGTAATCGGTATCACTACACGATCCAGTTGAATACGAATAAAAATATGTCATGTTTGGAATTGGGCTGTACAATATTTTGAGGGTAGTAGTACACCGTGTTCGTGTTACAAACAAGTATAGAATGGCTTACGTTGTGGTCTAGATTACTCTCCGATACCATGTGTGAGTTGACGTCATTTCTTAATCGTAAGCGTCTAAAGGAGGTTTTGCGTCAATACGAACCGTTGACATTGTTGTGAGAGGGTCCCATACCCCCTCTTGTGTCCCACACCTATGGTCTATGGACTTTGATGGAAGGAATCATCATATCCCTTCTGCTGGAGTGCAAACTGCTGGAAAAAACCTTTTAGTATGAAAAATTGACATGGCGGTCTGTTTCTAGAGTGTGAGCAAAGTGCACTTCAAGCTTTCATTGATTTGTACGTTCGCTTTTGATCATTATATATATGGTATTATACTATATGTTTTTACACTGTATTTTGTATGAATGCAAGTTTTCTTCCTTGACTTATGTGTATTCTTAGTAAATCATTGCCTATTGAATTATATTGTAAAGAAACCTTTTTAATTAGCAGTAAAAACGCACAAAAGGGAAGCATAATTCAGTTATTCGTTGACGATGTTGTTTTTGAATAGGGAAAACTCATTTGTCAAACATGTTCAGTGACGAAGGTGTTATTTCTGTACCGGGATGTTAAAATTTAAATTGCATGTTTGATAGGTTGCAAATTGTGGTTCTGCAAGGCATAAACGTAAATTTTTCTATCTGTTGTTTTGACAACCACTGGGGAGAGATGTAAGGCTGCCCCAGAAAGCATGATTTCCCCTGATGGGGTTGGCTCTTCCCAATCACCGATATCCGTGTCCTACCAAGGGACACGAGCAAAGTCCCGTAGCATTTTATGTAGCGATCACGCCGTAAACGGTCGTTAAGTATGCATTAAAAATTTGCCGCTAAATAGTCAGGAGCGAGTGGCTGGAGGCGACATTGTAGCTGTTTATGGAATGACACGATGAGTCAATATTAGCCCCTCACGATGGCCTGTCGATCTGAATTATCATAGGGGGCCTGTAGTAGAACAATCAAGCTGGTCGTACTGTCATAGCTGGAAGGAGATGAAGCTCGCTTGAGGGTGTCTGTGAGGCGTCAAGTGCTTAGGTGACGGGCCTGAATTGTCCACATGCCTTCTCTCCATATCCACTAGTGGGGAAGAAATACTTAAAGCATAGAGCTTGCTCTATGCTTAAAAAACAAGAGTAAAATGAACTGTACCCTCGCCTCTCGACCTAAACCCAGCTTATCCGCTCTCCAAGCTCAGATTATTACCAGACGTTGTTTCAGATTTGCTAATAATCTTTTTATCTATTGTAAATATCATGTCGTGAGGGAGGTATAAAATTGTAAACATTTTAAACGAGAAAGTCACGCTGAGTACAATTGATTGATACAACCATTCTATGTGTCTTTGTCATTTACAAGGAACTTCTAGAATCCCGGCGATAATTTATGAGTAACAACGCGGGGACTTCTCTCAAACATTTTAAAAGTTCAATTAAGGACATTAGTGTTAAATACGAAAGCAGTTACAGGTAGGTACGCCTACATTTATTACACTATGGATAGACTGAAATTAATTGAAACCTGGCACAGCAATAGTTTTTAGAATGGTACCCCATCTCAAACTAATAAAGTAAAAAAACAAACGTTCAACCTGAGAAAAACCTAAATGCTCATTATCGGTGTTTTGTTTGTTTTTCGATTATCATTATTTCTCTTACCTTGCAAGACAACAGTTATAAAGTTGAAAATTTTACACAATCTCGACTAAGGTTAAGGTATTTTGGTTCGAAAGGTATTCACCGATAGAACATAACATAGGCCTATAACATAATAATACAACACAACTGTACGCTGGGTTGTCAATATTTGCCCTAAAAATAGTACACTGGACCGGGGGGTCCTTCCAAAAACAGAACAACAGATTACCAAAGGATATTCTTTACAAAAGACAATAGGTTGGAAGAACTATGCAGGGAACTGCAATCCCAACCCATGATGTCAGGGGCGGCTACCCGTGGCAACTGATGAGGACCTTAACAAATGGGATCCAAATGAGCAAGGATGTCCACTGTTCGATTTTGTGTACGAGATCAATGATTTTGTGTACAAAATCAATGGTGATGTTGCTAAAAATAGCTCCAATTATGAAGGCATGGAGAAGAATTCGATTTATCGGATCGACAAATGGAGTTTGTAGTGACATTCAACCCGAGGACTTACAACAACAGGTACAAAAGGTCAACGATTGCTATAACACAGGAAGACAATCGGGTCCTTTGTCAATACAAAGAGAGTTGAACAAAGGAGGGTCCGTGATTAGACTGTGTGTGTGAGAGGGAGGGGGGGTGGGTGGTTGGGGGGGGGGGAAGGGGGACGTGTGGGGTAATTTGGTTAGGGTTGGACTCGTTACCAAATTAACATGCAAAGGCTTACACAAGCAGTACATGTATATTCTGCTGATTCAAGTATATTTTTATGATGTTTTAGATTAATTGTATATTTGAATTGATTTATCATTTGTTTTAATCATAATTTCGCGAGGGACTTGTACTATAAGACCAACTTTCGCCTTGAATATGTTGTTTTCCTACTAATCACAGTGTACCACATTCGTTGAACTCACGTGTTGTGAGTCAGTTCACCTTACCTTCACCGATCGTTGATTGATTTTTCCTCGAGAAAATTGGCAATGATATAAAACAAACCTCTGAAGTACCTGCTAGACGCGATGTAATTGTGTCACATTTTCATTTCAGTAATAAGTACACCCTTTCTTTATTTACCACTTTGAGTTAAATACAACAAAATAACTGTTATTTTACTCTTCGAGGCAATGAGTGCAAACAAATTCATATTCTATAGAAAGTAATTTGGGAAAATTATTATACTGCGATTTTTTTTGTTTAAAGGATTTATTTTAGCAGTGTATTACCGAAGATGAGTCATAACACGGATTGTGAATATTTAATGAAACTTTATTCAAGGAGGAATAAATATTACATAAGATCTAACAACACGATGAGATGCGTTGTTCATTCCGTGAAATTCCACATTCCTTCTTTCACAACAGCACAATCACAATAGTAATGACATTTAAATTAACAAGTATACACACACACCTTTAATTTGGGGGTATCAACCTCCCCTTATCATCTCTTTGATTCTCAAAAAAACATCAACATTTAATATATCACTTGGTGCTTAAAGTGTAAAATATGTGGACTGCGTGTTAGATAGCATGTGTCTAATGCCATGTGTGTTCGGAATCTACCTTTGTCCTATACGCCGTATGTCTTACTCACCTTCGGCGTGACCCGGGGTTTATTTTTCCAGTGAAATTAAATTTTTGGTTATAAATTTCTGCATTGGGTTCCAAGAGGGAGCTCCGTGCGACGAAAAATTTACTAGCTCCTTTTTTTTAAATTTAATCATCTCCCCCCAATTTTTTCTTTTTTAATACTAGCTGGCAATCTCCAAGTGTCATTTCTCGACTCATCTGTTTCATGACATGTAATGAAGAGGCTTATAGGTACAAATAGCATCTCATGTACTACTTCCAAATCACGCACTTGGGTCTAGCTTAATGGGGTTTAAAACCAAGTCAGGAAAGGGCTGTTTCATGATCGAATTTCCACCCCACATTTTTACACCTGTTCTCATAACTTTGATCAGTTAAACAGTCTATTATTGTATCACTTGACGATTGACCTTAAATTTCTACCTCACGGTCTAGTTTTAAGATTAGACCCGCGGTATCGTGAGCGACATATCTATGTACTGTATTCACATCATTTCTTAATACTGCTGTGCTACGATCAATAATGCAATCAAACGGGTTTTGAAATGCTCTGGACTGATGCAGAAATCAGATCGTATTGATATACAATCTGAACAATAAGAATCATTCAAATAAAGAAAATGCCAAGTTCTGTTTATATGGAGGGTAATAAATTTACATCCGATTTCCTTGAGTCGACTGTGGGGAAATCTGTAACCAAAAGAGTCAAAGAATTATAATACTTACGGAGGTATATGATTGAGATGACGCGGGATCTAGAGTATATCAGCCTCTATTACAGCGCCGTTACTAAGGTAGAATTCCAGGAGGTACAAGGGGGTGCACCATTTTTTCTAGGGGGCACTTTTGGCCCAGTTTTCGTTTGCCCTTTTCTGAAAACACCCCTTTTCAGCGTTTTTTTTATGAAACTATAATTTGTATAAATATAATCTGGCGTGAATGTAAACACAAAATACATGTCTGCGTGTAAATGGAAATGTTTTTAAAACATGGAAATTATCACTTCACAGCGTACAAAATGTAACATTTAACTCTAGAAATATCCAATCCAAAAAGTCAAGATTTCAGAATCCCCCCTAAAAGTTACTCCACTTTTCTTATATTACCCGTGACTTAACATACAAGTGCAGATATCACCTGTACATTACTACTACATAGAGGGATACTTGAATTTCCATTTTCCCATCACTCACCATATAAAATGATTGCGTTCCGGTTCACAAAACAGTCGTCTGAAGTTATCGCTGTGTAAAACGAGTGCTGATCACGATGTTATAATACACCGGGGACTAGGGTAATCATCCAGCTTAGAATGAGATTCAAAGAGCTAAAGGTGATGTCCACTTCGCTCATCAGATGCTTCTACTGAAACCAGCCACCCAATTTTAGGGATGATTGACGAACTAATGCTTCACACTATAAGAAATCATCACCAACTATGAATAGACACAATATCGTATAGGCAGCTTGTAAACGAATCCATTATCAGACTCACACTTTCCATAACCTGGGTTGTATCAAAAAACCTGCAGTCTTCAAATGAAATATTATAAAATGTGAAGATCTCAATTGTTTGTCTCTGACATTACAATTCGTAAAAGAAAAATCACCAATTAGTCTCTTGAACTAAACGTAAATATTCGTAAAGCAACAATTCCGTTTGTTGACACTTGGGGAAGACTATAAAGAACGAAATGCAAAAAATATTAAAATACACAATTTGGCAAGCTAAACGTACAGCATCAGTAATGACGAATACATTCAATCTTCCATCATACATACTTATATAAAACTCATTGGATGAGAACATGTGCACTATTCCTAGATTTCCAACTGGAACCTTGTCAAACCGAAATTTAACAAACGAACTGTTGATATTCAGAAAATGTTAAATCACCACAGAAATAAACAATACGTAACACTCCATAAAAATAAATAGCAAGGGTCCCTTGCTAATATGTAGCATGGTTGTAAAATTTCACAAAATGTGCCTCGTGTGAAAAGACAACATTTGCTGTACTGTCCAGGGTCCCTTGTACAATTTTGTCAAACATTGCAGTTATCTGTATATTTCCTGACGCATTGGGATCGCTTATTGCTATATCTAGTATAGACTCATTCTGAGAACGAGGGCATCGTTTTTCCCAATTCATTGCCGAGTGGGATGACCGCCAATTCCACCTCCTTCCCTACAAAGATCGATGTTAATGGAGCGTTTTTTTCTTTTTTTATAACTCCGCTTGTGTCATGGACTATTTTCCAAACTGCGATGACACGAAAAGACATCAAAAAGACTCCGCAAAATAGATATTTGATATATTGGCCAAAATGTCAAGTTTCGATTATTATACAGCTGGACTTGGTGGACCTTCTGCGTAGGGAGATATATAATCGAATCATCTTATCGTTAGCCCACGGTGTAGGCATATGACATGGTTAGAGTCAAATAACATACCCGGGTTGAAATGTGGGAGTTATTGAGCCCACACAGGCCTATACATCCCTTACTTCGATCCCTGCATCACAAGAGACAGTTTGTTCCTAGCTCTACAGATTCTTAAGAATGTACAAGTAATAAATAACAACACGTAGGCCTACTATGCAAAATAATAGGCTGTGGTTGTTCACTGGTAATTAATATTGTACTTGTTTCCTCCCGTGACGTAAGAAGAATGCGCAATGCGTGGGACATACTACACGCCACAAGGCAGACTTGACAAAGAATCACCATGGCAACTATAGGAGGATGAACGGAGTTTTCGGACAATGTGGGAATAAATAGCAATCTAGTCAGGACATAATTATTGTATTCCAAAAGATACAAGATGATTACTGTAACTAAATATCATGTAGTTGTAAAGATCTACCCGCCGTGGAGACAACTGAAAAGAAAGGAAAGATAGTCTTGCAATGACAACAACCATGCAGGTGGATTTAAAGAATACATCCTGACACTACATCAACGCATTATTCGTGTTAACAATGTGACTCAAAATCACTTCGACGCTTTTTGAATGCAAGACTACATAGTTAAGATCTCTAATATGTTTCCCATTTCACTTCAACCATGTCATTAAAGCGAACATTTCTACCGAGGAAAAAAAACCACAATTGCTGTACCAGAGGTTATCCTCTGTCAACCTTGACGAAAACGTCATGCCCATTAGACCAATCATGATGCCGTCCTAATTATCACTCTCATCTATAGACCATGTTACCCTTGTTTACAAAGTGGTGACCTTGTATATTCTAAAGCGTTTCCTGGAGGGCAAGATACTACACAGGC
>JAUELU010000085.1:4712726-4726167 GCA_032357145.1 Evasterias troschelii | reverse complement strand
TTTATGCATATGTTGGGATACACCAAGTAAGAAGACTGGTCTTTGACAATTACCAATAGTGTCCAGAGTCTTTAACTGAATAGTAATGCATGATACGTTTAGTAATTCACAAGTTGATGACAGCATTCTGAGGAAGATTGTGACATTGATAATACTTATTCGGTTTGACTTGTTGCTTAGCTTCAAGTCACATAAACTATCAGTTGCAGCCAAAGCATTTGCTTGATTTGTAATTATATTAATACTGACCGCAAGAGAGACTCAGGTATCAAAGCCTAACGTCATGCGTGTAAGATTATCTGCCAACAAGCTGGTCCGATATTACAAAGTGACCGTACTGACTTGTACGTCTCTTACACATTGAAACTGAGACCAAGATATATTGCAAGCCTCAAGATACAATTCGCACTTGAGTCATCTTCTTCTCTCCAAAGAAAACATAGCAGAAGACAGCTTTAAATAAACTCTTATCTCAATTTAAAAGGTATAATCAGCAAATCCCCGTTATATTGAAGCTATTTTTTCCCTTTTCAGCGTACTTCCCTAGATTGGGAAAGTGGCACTTCTTCGACGAGCCTTCATTTCTACTTGAATGTAACTAGTAGTAGCCTATATCATGACACTTGCGTCTCCAGTTTTACCTGGCTTTTTCAGCCGCCGTATTTGTTTCATTGTAAAATCATTGTACATGCACATCTCAAAATAGGCCTATATTACCTAAGTATAGTTGTATGAGATAAGACGTGCATGATTAGAAATTGTTTGAGATATCATTATTTTATACATTTCTGAATCAATCGTTGCCGACACTTTTGTCAACGAAACCAAATCTCCCTCCATTGAAATGTTCATGTCTCACGAAACAGTTTTGGCTAGCATTACACGCTTTGTGACTGGAAATAACAGATGGCTTAGGCCTAGGTTGAAGAAAAGGTAAAATTACAGTTTTCAGAAACAAAGATAACACGTTGTAGAGACACAAATAGTTATTGTATGGATGCGGCGATGCGCTAAAATATATCGCTGTTGCGTTTGGATGGGAATTACGTTGGAGCTACCGAAGTGTTGTGTCTACTACGTCACTACTTATCAGCTTCACCTATAAGTGGTCTCCACCGGTAAAATATTTGATGTAGATTACGCACTACATTCATCAAGCGGGATGAACTAACGCCAAAGATTTGCAATATAAAATTGTTTGGTGTTGCCCCCATGCGGATACGTTTCTGATTGTGAAGGCAGTAGTTTTCCCAAAAGAATGATGGACGAGAGAGAGAGTGGGAAACGGACAAAAGAGAAAAAAACCTGCAGGCAAAATTGATGTTATGTTTCACTGACAGTCCTTTTTCATTAGGCATAATTTCGTTAAAAGGGTTAAAAGGGCACACTTTTTAGAAAATCGTAATATCACACACACTGTTCAATCGGTTTCAACAAACATTTCTAAGAAACTTAATCTTCTCAGCTAGAAATAAATTGGGAACGTAAATTATTCACCTTATTAAAAACCTCATTCGATTGTGGTTTGAAGCGTGCCGTGCACGTGCTGGTCGTGTGGCAGAAAATGTTGCGGTCGTCGTGTGGCAAGGCGGGCAGGGGGCTTGTGTTTGTTCCTGGTACCTACTATCCTCAGAAGAAGATTTGCCTCTGGAGTGGGAAGAATTTTTAAGAGACAGAGGGGGAGAGGGAAAGGGGGCAAGAGAAAAGGAAATTTAACTAAGACATGAATTGATTTCGCATCAGGTAGTCGTGGACAATCGAATATAAACTCGATACGTATTTCTGATCAGCAGAGTTTGAGTTCGAGTCCCGGTCGTGGCACATGTGTCCTTGAGACCATAATTTCTTTGTCGGCATTAGGCTGTAGGTCCCTGCAATCAATGGTAGTTCACGTACAAAAATCAAAAAACAATTATCTTGGAGGACGTTTTACAGGTTTCCCATCGGCTTTCGAGTTACAGTGAGTAAGATCAATTACGAGACATCCTTGGTTTCATTACCAGAAATATATAACAATATATAAATTCTACATTGATTTTAGAAATAGAATACACACGGACACATGCGTTATATGAAGCGACATAAGTCGAGCTGTATGCAGGCTACCAGGGCATGTGCAAAACAATAACATAAAACCTCGATTTCAACTCATACTGAAACTTAGAAACATTTTTGTTGTGTGTGTAAATGGTTATAGCTTTAAAAAGAAAAGGACACCCCGAAAACAGTTCATTAGAAGGTCTGAAAAAATTAAATGCCATCAGGTTCACTTCCTCAGATCAGGTTGCCCTTATGCGATAGCCGCAGGACAAGACAGGTTCCCCGTTCAGCCTTTATATTACTTGGCCTTTAACTTCATAAAGCGTTCAGAACCACGTTTAACGAACTCTACTTATGCGCGGTCATGGTTACGCAGCTATGTTATGCGATGGTTTATCAAGCTATAAGCAGTCGATCTTTTCCTTGGGTTCGTCAAGGGATTCTCACATGATGCGCATGATATTATGTCAGACCTACATAAAAGCAGGTCACATTATACTGTGAAGACACATTTATTTTACCCCTGTGGTCAGTAGACATATTTTTGTTGTCATAGTTTTGAGGTTCTGAAGATGAATGATTTATTGCAACCTGTTGTTTTTAGTTTATCCTCCTAGTGTTATGTTTTATCCCGTGTAACTTGTTTATATATGTACGACGATATTGTTTTAAGTCTTGTGGGAACTTATAAAACATGTTTTCGATTGACGGTCTTCAAAGTGTTATACCTACCCTTGACGGTCTTTCCTGTCAAATGTTTTGACAACACAATTAAGATGAACACATTATGAACACACATGATTTACTGATACCATGGGGTTTAGATATAGGTTGGGAATTATTGACCAATCTGAGTAGTTCACACAATTCTGTCATGCACTTATTAGTGTTATTGTTTATAAGTTTGCTTGCATTCTTGCTGTTTTTGTTGTTTTGTTAGACTTTATTAAAACAAGACAGTGCAGAGAAAGTTAGTCACGAAGGCTTTTGACTTAATACTTTAAAATGTACGCCGGACATTGTTGTAATGCGCTGTGAATTATAACATAGTGCTATTAAACATGGTGGTTGGAAATCGATTCCACTGTCGTATGAAATATAATACGACAGTAAGACGAGGGGACATCGCTGTGCTGATTAGCATCATCAATAGACCCGCAATAACGACCCCGAGCGGCATGCTGGCACCATCTGAAGAGTGGTTGGTCTTGTCCCGGCCAGACTTGCTCGCCAACTCCATCAATTAGATGCATCATTATATATAGACAACGTGTGTGTGTTTGTGAACAACTAGTGTACAGCACAAGATGACCTTGTGAGCTTTTAACTATACGCTGGTTAAACGAGTTATGGTATTACGTATATAAAGAACACTATTCAGAACCACGAATTGTGGTTATAAATTATCTTATCCATTACATAAATCATAAATCGGGATAAAGCACTAAGATAGAAACGACATGAGGGATTTCTTAAAAATACATTTTGACAAACGAGAGAGATGGCGTCTACATAGTTATGATATTGAGGCATTTTAGTGCATCACGATGACGGAGCACGTATAGTCTCTGCTCGGTGCGACCACAGCCCATTAGTTCAGACAAGTCAACATTTGTCAAAAATTCAAGGTGCGTTAGTGCAAAGTTACGATTCATCAGTGACCGAGTGTGGACGTAGAGTCCTTTCCTGTCCTCTGATGTTTATAGCCCAACATTGGTACCCGTTTTTTCCAAAACCTGCTTGGTGAAAAAAAGGTAAACCTACCTGCCTTGACTCACAATTAAGGATATCTGTTTCATTTCTGTATATGCAATTTGGTGTCACTTTAACGTGTGTTCGCGTGTCTTCTGCACTATAAAGATGTGTCATTTCGGTTCTGTTTTAAGTACTTAATTTTATTTTTTTTTATGAGAAAGTCGATCAAACCCAATGATCTAGCGCTGAAATCAAACTGCTACCTGATGATTTAGAAACAGTTGAGAATGAGTTCATGACTCGTCTGACGATTTTTTGTCTTCTAATTAGGACCTTGGAAAACAGTTCACGATGTAGACAATTAATCTATTAAGGTCCATGTTCACAGTCTTTCAGAATTTTGAATGATTGATGGGCAATCGGCAAGACCTAATGGAGTCCCAAGGCCGCCGTGCCAAAAAGAAGAATATGTGATTTATTCAAATGTTTGAAACAAGATTTTTTTGCGGATAGTTGGGATACAATATTATATTTATTGAGAAAAGAAGGACAACTGTTTAAAATCCTCTTGTGAGATAACAAGTCCCATTTTCCAAAAAATCAATTAAACAATAAATATTAAAATAAATAAATGAATAAATAAATAAAACAAGTGAATGGCAAAGAGTCTGCATATGTACAACTGAACCAAGAAACTTAATAATCATTCAAAGTATGGCATTCGACGCAGCAAAACACAAGTTTGACTTGGTAATACGGTATGCATGCTGTCCACGTACACCAAAGGACCAAATAATGGTAGGGAATTAAGAAAAAAAACAAAAAAAAACCCAACTTTACGGTTACAATTGATAATATTTGTAATATACTTTTTTAAAAATTACGACAGATTGTAGGTTTTAACATTGCCCAGAATTTTTAAATTGTGCTTTATTGTTTATGAGCATTAGCAATTTGGTGTCAAATTATTGTTATGCTACATTATGCTCACCACTTTGGTGAATTATAGTTAGCTGTTTCTCGTTGGTATCAAATAAAATGTATGTAATTGTATTGACAAATGTATTTTGTATTCGACAAACGTGTGTTGTATTCGACAAACGTATGTTGTACTTGACGGCGTACACTACGCGGGCCGAGCTCGTGGGAGTGCGTATGTTGAAGTCCACTGGTGGTCTAAACAGACACTTCATTATGTGACACGTCTGATAATGCAGTTGGCTGGATTCGAACTGCAGTCAGCCGGGCTGCAAATATTTTTTTCCCAAACAAGTTTGCTATTTCGACCAATTTCCAGTCTTCTGACTGGCTGATATGTTTTACGTCATTAGCAATGGCGGCATCGCCATGACGTCACCTTGAATTTCATTGGTCGAAAAAGCAAACCTGTTTGGGAAAAAAATATTTGCAGTCGGGCTGGTGGTGCAGCCAGACCACCGGTTACACCCGACTGGTTTGTTTACGTAACAGCATTTTAACAACACTACCAACACTAACATTACAACACTTGCATTAACACTGACAAACAAAACAGTCGTTACACTACACGTAGAACAAACGGTACCCGTTTCTATAAACCGTATCGTTTCTAATATACATCTCAAACTGAAGAATTGAACAGAATTTGAATCACAGCCTTGTAAATCTTAATTTTCCAGTTTCCCTAAAACAGCTAAATAAAAGCAATATCTTCTCCATATTCAAATGATTAAAAAACTCAAAATGACCACGAAAAACGACCAAACATTTTCCATTATACGCTTGACTGATTTGGAGGTCTTGATACAATTTCGTGATATAATTTTTTTTTGATTTTAACTTAAATTCTCTATACGTGCATTGCATAAAGCAGGAATTTTCACCCATGATTTTTCTTCTGGTAGTTCTAATACAAGCTGTGCATCTTGACTGCACGAAACCCGTATTCACATGCAGGATCTCACGTGTAAATTAAAGCTTGCAGCGAAAATGGTAATATTGATATTCGATGACTAACAGTGTAAAGCATATCCCAAACGTGCCCCCTTATTGCTCGCTCTATATCATACTTGGCGGCTCCCGTTACGGACAATCGACCGCCTATGAATGCTAATAGAAATAAATTTACAATTAGCCAGACCGAATTTTAGTATGTACGGGTGCCAGTGTATTTTATCGTCCCTGATGGAAAGGATATGTCAAACAAGGGTATGATGTACGAGTTGTAACGTAAGCCTACCCTTCCTCTGTAGGTTTAATTACATTATTTATTTATTTTCATTCACTAAATTTAAGAAGTTCTGACAATGGTGCAACGACCAAATATAAATAACTAAACTAACTATAAATCCATCATTGTCGAAGAGACATTCTGAAAAGTCTTACCTAGTAGGCCTACTGTTGGCTTGTCCCCAAAATATACCAACGTTTAAGTCATTTATCTCTTGTCTCGTTACTATGGTAGGCCTATACAGTGGGACAACGGCAACTATTTTATAGCTCAGAAATCTAGGGTTCATCCGCAGATATTTAACTCGTTCATCCACAGAAAAAATTGTTCATGCTCTCATTTCATCTCGGTTTGATTATTGTAATTCACTCTTCTGTCTTCTACAACAGACTCAAATCTCACGTCTGCAACGACTGCAAAACACTGCAGCTCGCCTGGTCACTCTGTCCCCTAGGAGAATCCACATCACCCCGGTTTTGAATGCTCTTCACTGGCTCCCTGTTCAATATCGCATTGAATATAAATTACTTTTGCTTGTTTTTCATTCTTTACATGGATCCGCTCCTAAGTATAATTGTCAATTAATCACCCGTTACAATCCTTCAAGATGTCTTAGATCATCAACTTCTTCATCACTGGTTGTTCCTAAAACTCACAACTCTTGGGGGGATAGGGCGTTTTCTCATGCTGGTCTGCTACTTTGGAACAATCTGCCTCTTAATAACCGTAACATGTCAACTTTTCATAAGTTCAAAGAGGATCTCAAAACCCACTTTTTCACAGCCGCTTTTCACTAGATTCGCGTGTTTTCTTCCTTGCGCCACGAGCATCACTTGTGATGGATACCGGTGCATTATAAGTGCTCTTATTATTATTTTTATTATTAAAATGAATAATGAATCTTCAACACAACTGTAGTTTTTTTGATTTATTAATCTTGCTGAATCTTTAAGTACCGGTAATGTTCTACTAACTTCTTCCTCCCCCAAGAAAAAAAGAGGCAGGGGGACCACACCAAAACCCACAAGGAAAAACAAAAATAACAACAACAACAAACAGAACGTAGGATGATTGAAACAACCCAAAATATAGCTTGACAGATTATAACGCACAAGAATACAAAAACACAAAACACGGTCGGCACAAAACCATATACACAAGCTCTAAAAATGCACCCTTGTGATTGAAATTTTATTTGTTTTCTTTCCTTTGTCCATGTAGCCTAATTAACATCCTCACATAGACGTTGCAAGCGTTTAAAATTCCCTGTGGAAATACAGTTTTGAGAGCCTTAAAAAACCTTTGTTCCTATTGTTTAGGTCCCAGTTCCGTGATAGTTAACGGGGCGCCAAACCACACATCACTACGCAACACTAAAATTGACATAACACTAAACCACACTTTATTATTATACGCTTCTCAACGCAACTCTGCAAAACGCAAAATACAATGAAACGTAACTAATTACAATATGGGATAACACACACCGCTCTGTGTTGCAGACACTCTGTGTACATTCCTTTGCTTTAAATACACTTAAGGAAAATCCTGTTCTTCGACACTGTGAAAACACTGTGTGGACGTGTGTAAGTCCACATGTGGCAACTCCCTTCATGTGATCCTCTTTTGTTATTACATGTAGGTCCAAACTTCGTAACGTTAAAACAGTGTTTTTGCCATCAGTGGTTAAGAAAAGTGTAATTTCTTAAGTGCAAAAAAAGAAAAAAGAAGAATGTCCACAGAGTGTATGCAACAGAGAGCTTTATGTCTGGACGTTTGTAAGTCCACATAGTGTTTCAAGTCCCTTCATTGTGTGCACTTGTTCTGTTCTCAGGTCCTTACTTCGTATGTAGCGCTTAAACACAGCAACCCACATCAAAAACTTCACCAAAAGTAGGAAACACCTCACTTTAAGGTATTACGGTATTAAGACTAGAAATAAAATCAATACAAATAAAACCGGTGCTTGGGGAACAAACGTTGCATCGTGGCAGACCTATAAATAACTATAGGACTGTTTCTCCGCTAGTATAAAGCCTTTCTTGTTTCCCCCAACAGACGTGGTTCCGATCATAACTGCATGGAAGAACACGTTTCCGAAATATCATTACCACCCTAGGATGGCTGTGGACCTCAGCTATAAAAGTAATCCTGTCGAGTCATTGCAATGATGGACACAATACTCTCAGTGATACTCCGTTGACTAGTAAATTTATAATAATAACAAAGTTATAAAATCAAATAGTGAGAATGAAATCGTCTGCTCAGAACTATAAGGTCATTAGTGCAATTTGTATGGGTTTCATAAAATTGCTTTTGCATATTGTGGAGCTCCTGGTAGAATTTATTGATCAAGAGTGGTCTTCAAAGTATTTGTTTGGCAAAAAGAAACATTAATGTTCTATAGGTAAAACATTCATTTCTTGATTTTGATTATTGCTATTTTTTGTTTAAATATTGACCTTTTGATCATTACGAATATGAAATTAGCATTAATGACCTTATAGATTTGAGCAGACGAAATGCGACTCATTGTACATGTATTTTATAAGCCCAACCAAGCTATGGCTTTTTGTACATAGCTATTTTGAAGTTATTTTTATTCATTAAGTAAAAAGGCAGCCTTGGTGTGTAATGGCAACAATGCTAAATCTCAATCATTCAAATTGCTTGTTTTTTGTGCGGATACTTTATGTCCATTGACGTATAACTAACAGCATTTCTTTACAAAAATATATTTCAGTTTGGTAATAACAATTAAATTCTACTTTATTATATAGTTATCATTTAACAATTTAAACAAATTTAGTACTAGGCCTATTAATATTTTTGAATACAAAGTTATTACGTTGTTCTGCACTCAAGCAAGTTATAGCATTTTACCAATGAAACAGGACCTTCGAATTTTCAGGGCTTTGCGTTCAGGAAATTTGTTGCTCATTTCTGCTGGTACCATTAATTAACCGGATGGTGAATAGTTTACTTTTTTCTCAATGCAAATAATATTGTTTAGTATGCGATAAGTTCTACTGCATGCTCATTGCTATCAAATTTAATATCCATCCAAACATGCACCGTGCTCATTATCGTATGTGAATAGTACAACTCATTGCGATGAGGTTTCTGAACTCAAAACGGATTTTGAAAGTCCCGTTGTATTGAACCGTTTCTCGTTCAAAGAGTCTTTAAACACAAATTATGCACACAATGTTGTCGGCATATTCAACGGTTCTGTTGGGTGAACTATCGGAGGCGGAGTCGTGGGAAAGGAGGGTGCAGACTATGGTGAATGATACCCAGAGTTGTGTATTGAGAGAATTGAGACATCTTGCGATTAGAAACCGATAGTCGGGTACCAGACTAGACTTAACATTTGGTTGTGCTTCATTTGGACCGAAAATGGTGTCCAGCGACCACGTGACCATAGCAAACTGGCCACATCTTTCTTATTCATATCTTTATAGTGAAGAAAAAAACTTAACTAGAAAACAAGAAATTCACATCTGACATTTCATCACGCAAAAAAAAAAAACGACCGTTAAATATTCAAGTTATTTTTGAATAAAAATATTCAAGTTATGTTTGAATAAAAATATTCAAGCTATGTTTGAATAATATTATTTCCATAGTTATTGATGTTAACAATTATGACGAATCAAAATAGCTGTTTACCATCGTGTCTTTAATTAATTTATAAAATATTAAATAGGATGAACGTAGGCAAACTTAGGTAATAATGCAATAAAAAAATATCAAATGGTATCTCAAATTTGTTGTAAAAATCTCAAAATCCCTCGAGAAATCGGTTACACGGTAGTTTGTTTGAAATAATTTGTCAAGCACGATTCAATCATGCACGCGTCTTCCTATGCATGAATGTAAATGCCTGAAAAAACATAGCAATTGCAAGGGCTTTCAGCGTTCACCTTCAATTTTCCATAATTTTTAAATGAAACTTCCAAGCACATGGCGTGGTTTATCCTTTGAAATTCTTGAGAGCTTTTAATCTCGGTATGCTTTGAATGTGATACATCAATGCAGTACGTTATTGTTAGGGGAGGCTGATCATGACATTTCATAAGATTGAAATGAGATTAGTTAAATAAATAATTGTTGTTTTCTAGCACCGGAACAGACACTTAATTATAATACACTGATGGTACAGCACCCACAGTTTCCTTTCTTATTATAAATGAGATATGTGGAAGGAATGTTTCCCTAATGAAAAGCAACCATGGATGGGTATTTTACGTCATTTTGTTCTGTTTCCCTAAACACAAATGCCATTTTTTTTTATTGTGGGAGATGTAATGATTGATCAGTGTGCATATACATCAACTCTCGGTAGTCTAGTGCTATTTGTTCAGTGCATCTGCTGATTTGGAGTTCCACGGCAAGGCGTTTCTATTTTAAAATTCAATTTAGTAGTGTCGTGATGACGTCTTTCTCTAAAACATATCAGGTTTTTTCATAAATAGCTAAAGGCCTATATCATACTATAAACAACCATTATAGACCTGTCTGTATATTTCGGTTTTCATCATCATCAAACCTTTTTACGCACAATATTCTTTTTAAACAGTATGTTTACAATTAACATTTGCCGTCAGTTTGTCTGTACAATAACGCGAGCAAAGTCAGCTAACAAGAGACTAATGGTATCTTGTACATAGTGGAGTAGCTCAACGAAACGCAACGCAATTATTGTCAAGAAAATGGAATGTTCTTGAGTATAGTCCGCTCACAATCACGTTACTGTGCCTTCATGCAATTATAACGACTTTACAAATTAGGCAAGTAATGTCTGGTTTGTGAAGTCACTCTTTGTACTTTATTAAAATAATAAGACGGGAGCAGATTATAACAACAGACTCTGAATAATCTAATTCATTTGGTGTTTTTATATTTAAAGTAGAACAAAAAAGCAGCACACACAGGCTGGGCTACTCGGTAGAAAGTATTGCGGGAATGTGTTTATGTTTTTATATTTACAAAGTATGCTCCGAAAACAGGAAATCATCAAAATGATTGTAAATTAACACAACAGGAAGCAAGTTATATAACTGATCAATCAAATTTGTGTTTAAAAGGAAAATAGTATACAGGCCAGCAGGTGAGTGACTTTTGTCTGACGTACCGTTGATGATAAAAAATGAGACCCGGACCTTCTAGTGTCTGCCTCACTTACCGCAATCGTGGTTTTTAATCAAATATATCGAAGAAGGACAGCAAATTTAGCGAAGACAATTGCCCGGTCTGGCACTACGAAGCAATTAGCATCAGCAAAAACATGTCTCCGATATCTAAGCACCTACATCAAGAGTAAATGTCAGTGATTCGGGCGTCAATGCTGACGTCACGACTGATGTCATCATGCCAGCGTGCCTTGAATACGAAATTCAACATTTTGTGAAAACAGACCCGTGTGCATATTCCGGATGTCACGATGCTTTTTTGCACGTACGCGCGTGACGGAATTTACTTCAATTTGTTTGCAGTAATGAAATTGATTTTTTTCTCCCTCTTCTTCTTCGGGTATCAAACAGAGATAAAAAATTAAAATCTAAACGCGAGCAACGGTAACATGTTCTGTAAACGGCTTATATTATCATATAGTACTTCAGTATTAGATTTCACTCATGCGTTTCAGACAAACACTCTGTGTATGATGGCGGGATTGTATATCTTAGACGGTGTATAAATTGTCTGTGCATTGATCAACAATAATCCATACAGCATGTCTTACTCTCAAACCTGATACGAGAAATTCAACTCATCTCATCAGGTTTGGCGCAGATTGGAGAAACAACAATTTTTCCCACTGAGATCATTTTCCTGGAGGTATTTTGACAATATCTTTTACCATTTCCCAATAGAAGGGTTGGGATGAAAAATAACAGCAGTGATTATCAGACGCTCCCCTGTGATAATGAGACAAATCTGAAAGTCCTTTGGGTGTTATAGACAGATTTGGCTAAAGGGCATTGTTGACAGCTCCCTGTGACAGTGTCCCACGACAATACACAATAGAGAGTAAAAGGAAAACATCAGTCTCCTGAAAGAGAGTTTAAAGCCAGACAAAACCTCTGGACAAAAACGATGAGTGTGTTGGAAAGAATGCATGGAATAATTATTAGCTACGCTCATGGTAATTCCGAAGTAACCCGATCTGTTCCTGACATTAAATTGAATAAAACATTATGATGAATTAAACATTCAGATACTTGTGTGTTGACCTGCAAGGTGTTTTTAATGGAGAGAATGTCGTCAATTCTACAAATATAGACGTACTGGCAGATATCATAATGCATAATTTCACAGTTGATGTGCTTTTGCCAGTGAACATGAATCAACAACAAATTATTACGCACAATACTCAAAGAAAACGGAGTCAATTGCTCTAGAATGTTCGTACTCTAGTTCAAATGTCTTAGTGTTGGTTCTTTATTCTGAAGCGTCGAGATATATGAATGTATGTAATAGTTTTGGATAAGTGAGCGTTGCCCTATATATATTATATTTGAAATTTAAAGACGTACCTCCGTCATCATCGATAGTTGTTACACAAAACCCGTCGAAATACTGACATTCCTGCGAAAAGGGTGAATATTGTTCGGAAACGGCGAACTATCTACGGTTGTTCGAACCACACATACAATTTTAATTTAAAGGGAATGTACACACTCTTAAAACTAATGGCAAAAACAAGTTATTGTTACAGTAGCTTTCGATAGTATAAAGCATTTTGAGAAACATTTTACTTCAAATTAATGTGGTTATGTAAAAAATACATCAGTTGTTATGCCCCCAAAATTGAATTTGAGAAATGTTACTGCCAGATACGTTACTCAGATTGTGTTAGGGATGATTATTCCTCACGTAGAAATACTCACTCCAGATTTTCGGCAACATCGCAAAATTGAAACCACCATTTCAATGAATTTTTGTACAGCTTAGTTTTATTTTTTATATCTACATTTACTTAGGATTAAAACAATCCAAAGGCTACAAAAACTAAAGGGATAAAATACGTGGTATCACCACATCGGACATTAAGTTTGTAATGTTTTATACGTAAACCCTACCTTAAATTTACCCAAGGAGTACAGTAAAATGCCAGTCATTAATTTGTTTTCAACATACTTCGAAATGTAGAGTTATAACACGGTTCTTCACAGAACCACACAATACTCCATTGCGGTCTAGTACATGGTATTCACTGCAAAATAATATCACGAAGTTCGCTATGTTTAAATATATACCCTTCCTTAAAGGCATTGAACACGTTTGGTAAATCATTTTATCACATAGCTGATCAAATGCATTATACTCAACGGAGAAAACCAGCCGAATTGTTTTTGCACTGCCCTAGGCACTTGGTGTTCTTTGTTTCCGTTCCCCATTTTTCTGAGTTTGAGTATAATTACTCAAAATATATATTAGCATAAAAACTTACTTGGTAACCAGCAACGGAGAGCTGTTGATAGTATGAAACAT
>JAUELU010000085.1:4683769-4711460 GCA_032357145.1 Evasterias troschelii | reverse complement strand
CCCCCCCCCCCCCCCCCCCCCCCCCCCCCCCCCCCGAGTTACATGCATCTTTACAGTCTTTCAAGAAGTTCACCTCTGCAGATAATAGGATGATATGGATGTTAGTTTCTCTAAAAATAAGCAAAAGATGTCTTAAAAAATATGCTCATTGTAGGATTATTTGATCTGGCAAATCTTCCGGTACGTCAATCAAAAATTATTTAGAGAAAATATTTCTTACCAACCAAAAGGATCTTGGATCGGAATAAATGCAAACAAAATAGTTAGTGGCCTGGCGTTTCGACCCTAGCAGAGTCTTTCTGGAAGGCTAAATGACATCACAAAACACACATGTTTGTGTGTGTTGTGATGTAGTTTAGCCTTCTTGAAAGACTCTGCTGGGGTCGAAACGTCGGGCCACTGACTATTACTTGCAAAAAATATCCATTTCATTTTGTTCATCGACACCGTTGTTAGTAACCAAGTGAGCGTGTAATACTTCGAATTTAGGTATTTTTTACACTGCGTGAGATTGACATCGTGGGTGTTGTCAAGTAGATACCCACAATAATCAAAGTAAACACCACAGGGTGTTAAAATAACACTAATGTAATATATAGTATTATTTTAACACTCTATTTTTTATTATAAATGTTTAATTTTTTTATTTGGGGGGGGGGGTGGTTATCTGGTAACACATATGGTTTCAAATTTAACTCCCAAGTTTTTGCAGTATACTTTCTCTATATTTTCCAGAAAACCTAAACCAAAGTCTATCCTCAGGACTGTTTTGATGCCGAAATGCCTAGTTGAATACCAATAACACGTGCACCGCACAGGCTAGGCCAGGCATTGTAGTTGATGCAAGATGTGTGCCGCTCAAATAACACTATACAGCACTTATTATTACAATTTAATTGAATTTCTATTCGACGGATTTCAGAGTGTCAAGACATTTGAATTGACCTTGCATTTGATAATAACGTGTTGCTGGTTCTAGCGAAACAATAGAGTACAAATAAACGTACGAGTGAGATATCTCATTTACCCCACAGTTACGGGCAACACATAAATTTATCAAATGAGAGCCTTTTACTGATTGCAAAGATAACACGTGTCATATATTATTGACTAGATTTGAGTTTGTCACCATTTATTATAAAGTACGGTAGGAGGGTCCTTGCACCTTTTCTCATTGTTCTTGACATGTATTCATGCATAAAAGAGGAAAGACTATAGCATTCTACTGTGGCACTTTGAGGAAAACAAAACAAAACTGCATGCAGTTGTTTGATTGTACACTATCTTTGATGGATCACAGTGATCCAGTTTAGATTATCTCAAGAAATGTCCATTTTTATGTGAAGTAAGTTTATTTGCTGGTCATGAACAAACAATGCAGAATTATGGCCTCAGAGTTCAGCAATGAAAATAACATCTAAAAACTCTAACTTTGATTATTTTAGTTTATAAAACTATATTAATCAAAGTTAATAAAACTATATGCCTCTTGCATTAATTTTCCAAATGCAAAGGTTTTCAAAGAAGTATGTTTGATTTTCTACCATCAAAGGGAATAAGAGATACATATTTGTTTTTTCGATAAAAAAACATAACCAGGAATGTTAAAAGTTTCTAAGACAGATTATATTTGCTTCGAGAGATGATAGTTTTTTGATTTTATTATTCATTTGTTATCAAATAACTAGTTTTGTAAAACTGTAATTCCTTTCTTTTTCTTCGCCTCTTGTTTTGTTCTATTCCACTCTTTTCTTTAGTTTGTATTTCAAATTTTTTCTTGTCTTTTCAAATATGATTACTTAAATTATTTTCCAACGGTAGATTTAATCCTCTGATTTAAATACTTGATATAAAAACTGACCACAACTTGATGAGCCATTTTAAAAATAAAACCATTTTAAGATCTGCCTTCAGAACTGCAATCATTAACAAACTTTGTCCTTCATAAAATTATCCAATGAATGGTATATTAAACGCTCCATTAACTAAACGATCCATTAACTGAACAAAACACAGGATATAATATTGTTCAAATCTGTAATAAAATGCATGTATTTTATAAAGATGGCGAACTGAAGATTCTAATAAATAGCCGGGTATAAACTCTTTTGAAGCACGAGAACAACAATATCAAACCTGTGAAAGTTTGAGCCTAAAATCAGTCATTGGAGGAACAAGAAAATAGTGAAAAATCCAATGATATCTTATCACTATTTTGAAACCTCAAGTTTTTGATTCGGGAGATCAAAACTAAAGTATTTATCAAAAATTATAGCATAAGATCCAAGCAAAAATAAATCATGTGGTGTTTTCCATCACTACATGACCGTCTTTATACTATGTGAGTTATGTGTGAATATGTGAACATTAATATGTTCACCCTTACCAATGTTGTAAACACAACCTGAGCTAAAATCAATGATTCTTCCCACAAATAGTTTCTCCTTCAGAGGCCTGGTATCATCACGAGAATGGCATCATCCTTACCAATTTCTTTACACCATTTGGGCCTTCAATTTATTGCTTGGTACACAAATTCAAAAAAATCAACGAAAAGAATGCATTTGAGTTAGAAATGCCTATTGATTGAATCTGTCATTAAATTGTAACGTACTTTAAAGGCCAAAACTAGTCTTGTTGATATATGGTGGACAGTAAAGGAGTACACTGTTTGGTTTGCGTGTATACAGACACATTTACTTTAACCTAATAATAGTATCATAGTATTGTGACCACCGATTCTCGAAATGGCATATTGCTTTGAGAACATTTCAAGAATATCAAATGACAAATCAAATGAAATCACATACTGCAAAGAGTGCCATGTGTACTGTTTAAATCCATTGTTTCCATCCCTCAGTATAATGTTATTCATCTACTGTTCGAGAGTTCTTTTGTGTCCATGCAGAACCTTGGGGCAGCTTTCACTTTGTATTTTCCGTGACGTCCCGGACACGGGGATCATTTCCAGGGCGGAAAAATTTGAGTCCATGTTTAAGTTAAATATTTTTTGTTCAAAGGTGTGGCTCTCACCTTCCGAACATGCTAGACGCCGGTGTGTGGACGTCATGATTGTTTTTTCCGTCTCTTTTGTGAAAACAATGTAGCATACAACGCTAAAAGAAAGGCCTCCACCCTCAGTTATGTTCCTCTCTTTGTTTCCATTACTCGTAGCCATCGGCACTTGAGTTTTTGTTATGAATAGTGGCTTCTGTGTTACGCGTCAAAACGCAGAGCTTGAGGCTTGAGTGACTGACGGTGTCTCAGGTTAAACTTGTTAACGTTTAGAGTTGAGTTGTTTCACAAAAATGACAGCAACATGAAATAATGAGCCGTGTAATGTCAATGAGGTGAAAATAGCAGCTAATTCTTACAGGGATTTAACAATTATAAATGGAGCAACGTTTTCATATAAAACCCCTGCACCAGAACCTTCCCTTAAAGGATCTGGATACGTTTGTTAATTATCAAAGACCAGTATTGTCACTCGGTGTATCCCAAATGTTATGCATAAAATAACAAACCTGTGAAAATTTGGGCTGAATCGGTCATCGAAGTTGCAAGAAAATAAAGAAAGAAAACATACCCTTGTTGCACAATTGTGTGTGATTTCAGATGCTAATAAAAGGCTTCATGCATGAATTCTTTTATTATTTTAGTGAGACGTTAACTCTTTCTCAAAAACTACGTTACTTCAGAGGGAGTGGTTCCTCAAAATGTTTTATACTATCGCAAAGTATAGGCTACATGTGGTTTTGACTCTTTTAATCCTAAAATGAATATTGTTCAATAAAACTATACCTGTGAACATTTCATTTCAAAACGTGGTAACGTGAGACATCACCAAAATTCCGGAGTGGTTGTGTTCGGGCAGGAAGAATAATCCGTATATTGCAAAACACTAACATGGTATAAAGTTAGTCATGGTGAACAAAGTATTTTCTGCCCATTCCTTAGAAGGGAATCATTTTTTCAAATGTGATACATTATCAACGGCCGCAGTGCTTCTGACAGAGTAATTTTCATGGTCATTAATTTTTGGAGAAAATTAACAAAGGTACGCCCTCTTTGTAGGAAAATGTGTCTGTGTTTAGCATACTACGGCAATTTTTTCTATTTAAAATTTGAGCAGAGCTTCCAATAGACTCAATTGAACCCAAGCTCCACATTCGAAGAACGTTTAGCATCGACCTACATATAACAGCAACAAGTAAGCGACGGTGCATCATCCGTGGTAGGGTTTAACCGCAACAGAAATGCGAAATAAACGTGAGAATACAAATTAAAGCTATATACGATAAGCTCTTAAGGGTAATCCCATGGATTATTATCACAAATTGCCTTTTGTGGCCACAGTTGCTTTGACGGGTTGGTTGGAATGAAATGAGCTCAATTCTGAACATTTTCAATTAAAGACAAAAGTAAAACCACATTACGGCTCCAAATTACATTTAAATGAACCACTTGGTATTTCCCTACCTCGACCCCCCCCCCCACAAAAAAAGAAAACACCCTCCTAACCATTAAGAACATCACACCAAGACCTTAACATAAATCCGAGGACGAAAATGAAAACACATCATGGCACAAGAAAACAAAGCAACCTTACCTAAATTATTAAAATTCTTGTTTATCTATTTATTGAATAAAACTGAATCAAAGACGACGGAACTATAATATAAAATCAAAGCATGTAGACAGGGGGGGGGGGTAATTTGATCCAGAGGTTAGAGTTCAAACGTCTTGATTTCTTTCTTACCGTTCTTGATCAAAGAGAAATATAACCCGGGCATCAGATAAACCCCTTTTATATGACAAGCCTTGCTAACTGCCATGGCTCATCATAAACGAAATTCGAGAAGGGTGGCCCCGGGGTAATGTCAACTTACAATCAATAAACCATATCTTGCTGTATAACAGATATCCCCATATTTTGAGTAGAATACAATGACAAAAGACGAAGGAATAAAAGAACCAACAACTTTTTTTAAAAATACTTGTTAAATTTATTACTACTTCATTATGTTCAAGTTATGGTTGATCCAAGTTTACACTGGAATGTTCATTTAGTTTCTGATAATTAGTTCCAAATAAGTTACTCAACGAATCTGTTATTTTTAAGGTTCGTGATAGCAGGTGGGTTTCTAAACACGTAAAGTGCAGCTTTCATCTCAATAGACACCATAGATAGGATGAAACTTTTGGGGCTTGAGTTATAGGTGTCAAGATTGAAACAAAGATGTGTGTTATTGTATACGATGGAATTTGATACTTTCAAGAGACTCGTTGGATTTGAGTCGTCTTCAATGCCACAAAATGTCAAAGTTACTGATAACACACTGACAATGCCAAATACACTGATAAAAACATTGACGATCTTATATACACTTGTCAATATTTTTGCTGATTGTCATTAGTTAGGAAGTAATTATCAAATTAACAATCAACTTAACGAGGGTATGCTTTGAAGGAAAGTCATTAATCAAAATAAAGCTCGGTGATTTTCAGACAAAGTAAAAAAAATAACAGTCGAATGCATGGTTATGACATATCATTATCAAGAAAAAAAATTAGAATACGAAAGTGAAACATCGTTTCATAGAGTTGGTTTGTGTACCTGTTTACAATGCCTATTGTTCTCCTTTGAAACATACATGTTTAATTGTAATAGTAAATGTGGAATAAATGAGAATTGAATTGAATTGAACAGAATTGGTTGAATACAAAATGAAAGACAAGACACATTTCTGTACCGCGCCTTTACACCCATAATTAGCAAAACCCGTGAAATTGTCACCACAAAAAATAACTCGAACCGACAGTGGGTAATCATTCACTCATGATTATAACTTTTGCAAACAGACTATTATTATTCTACCAACTTTGTAAGAAGGACACTACAAATGTTATTCCATCCATACAAAACCTCTTTTCATTGATATCACTCAAACAATAGTATATTGTATTTTAATAGAAATTACGCAATTTTTGTGACATTTGGTGCACACAGCGACTGAAGGTGTAATTTATGTCATCCGTAATGTTCTTCATACATTGATAAAGAACGTTTTGGCTTCGAAAGTGATATAGTTTTGAAATAATCAAAATGTATCAACACAAGTATTATGGCTGTATAAGGACTGTGGAAGTTCCATACATGCCTTAATTGGTCACGTTCAATGCTCGTTAACTCATAACAATTTAGAGTTCATGCTTCACATGAAAGTGACGAAAATAATTTACGTTTGGCCCTAGCTGAATACTTCACAGCGCTTGATTCATAATTTATGTCACGTTGAAATCATTATTAATTCATTACTGGAAAATACATTGAATAACCAAGATCCAAGTTTGAGTGATATAAAACTTCCGTTTTAAGCTTTAAGCCCGTACAGCTATAATTTAGAGTTTTGTTTGGGGAATTCAAACGTGTTTGGAACCCATCATTACATTCTTTCGCCATTGTTTGCTTGAGCTTTATTAAACCTATTGTCAACTATACGGTGTTATAATTTCATTACGCTACTATGTTCTCCCAACACAATGTTCAGGATAAATGACGGAAATTCTCTGTTGCCACAGTCCCAATACTGACGATCGTACCAAAGTATTCTATGAATTTTGGAGATGCGTTCTACATTTTTGTTTGAAATGACGGCTGAGTTTAGACTGGCGCAAGTCCAGGAATTGAAAGCCGCGTAATCAATTTAAAAATAACAATAAGTAAAACAATTAAACAACTTATCTTTCAATTAAGGGGTTCTCCCTCTTTCTAGATCTTGTTCAATATTGTTGACTGTTGTTGACTAATACTGAATTGTTTCAAAATAGAAAGAATAAACAAATGAACACTGATCGATCCAGTGAGCTCAAAATTAAAACATCGGGAAAATGAAACACGTTCGCTACCGGTATCGTAAACGAAAATGAGCTTTACTTAAAATGTGGACGGCTTGAACACAACGGGCGGGACTTTGATAAATCTTTTGCCTGTGTCTCAACCCCCCACCCCTCTTACTCTGTGTCTTTCGACTTTTTTGAGACAAAACACATGCCTCATTTCGAGAGTAGAGGACGGTGTTTCAAATGTCAGCAGTTGAACAGGCAATTCCATGGGATTGGAGGAAAATACAAGTCAAGACTAGTGCATATAAGGACTGATTCAATGAGATCACCTGGTATATATCAACCTTTCACTGTGTTTTAGTATTGTCAACAATTGACGACATTCCAACAACAAAAACATACTTATAACCTACCATATTTGAGTGAAGTACAACGTGAGAGTCTGTTCATAAAAAAACACCAAGTTGACAAAATGCTGTTTTTCTGTTTTCGTGTTTGCTTTTTATTGTCTTGTGGCGTGCATGTCCCATGTTTTTCAGCCCACGGTTGATAATCTTAGAAGTATGTGGTTTTTAATGTTGCCTTGGCTCTAATAAATCTATGAGCATTTTCCAGATATAGTTTAACCATTTAGCAGTGATAACATAACCGATGTGTGAAGATCAGCGATTTCACACCGTGAATCTACCCTTTATTCTTAATTTCAACCTGATATGTCTTTATGAACATGTCATTTTAAAAATAGAATGGCGGATCAGATTTCTTTCTTTGTTTTGAGATCAATTTCCAATAAAAACATCTATCGACAAGCCATCTAAATTTCCAAACCCAGTAGAGGCATGTCTCTGTGTATTTACCTTAGTTTCAATTATTTATAAATATATATCAATATATATCAATAAATGTGACTTTATTTATAGTTAAAATAATTTAAACTTTTCATTCTGATATACAGTAATTTAAGTCCAGACTATTCGTAAATTCTCAAGGCTTTATACTGATATTGATAATCTGGAAGTATTCACTTTCATTCTATATTTTATATTTGAATGGCTCATGACGTTGTTGAATGTGTACTAAAACAAAAGTAAGCAACAAAATCAAACTGATAGTGAAAAGTAATGTAGGCCTATCTATGGTGTGAATCTATAGTGTGGTTGTATTTTCAAAAGAAAATAAGGTTTTAACGATAACGCGTATGTACATTGTAACCTATTACTTCTACATTTATCCCAAATCTATTTGAACTACAAAGCTATTATAATGACGACTGTGTGAAGCTCGTCAGGTGTCTAAGCCTCACGGTCCAAAGGGCAAATCCAACCCAAATAAAATGTTATGAATGAACTTAATAAAAGTATTTTCCCTGCTGCTCAGACGAGCAGTGCATTCGAAGACACAGTTTTGTTTGTGTGGCTTGCTCAGTATTGTTTGTGATCAGAACAACTGGAATCGTGGAATATTCGAATTAGTCATTTCATAGAACTGTCAAACCATCTCAACTCAGATTATGATAGATTTTATCACAAACAAACCTATTCAACGATTCAACTGCAAACGACAAGAAGGTTATGACCGTTTCTCTCCGCTAAAATTAAAGGGCAACCAGCTTGGACTAAATATTTTCAATGACAATCGCTTGTATGGCGTTTTAATGCTTAATGTGTGTTTTCAGAACATGTAGTACGATAAACATATATCTAATGCTACAGGTTTGTAACTCTTGTCAGTTACTATTTTTAAAATAATTTACATATGTTCAGTTATAACACTTTGAGTCTACATAAACGAATAAATAGAAAGCTAGATATTATAATCTTTCCCTTGAATCTAGCTCATAAAACAAAGGCACTAAACGTACACAAAATTGATATAATGTCCGTTTCAATAATGTGATTTTTAGACTTGATTTCATTTAACAGTGACAGACCATTTGACTTGCTTTCCTTGATAATTCTAATTATAGACAGTTAGACTCGCTTCTTTAAACAGCTAGTCCTTCCACTGAAATTGTAAGGAGAAAAACCAGGCTACAGTTCATGCTTCTTTTACTAATGACAAAATACACATCACATTAATTAGGGCTGACAGAAAACATGAGCATCGACAGACGCATTAAATATGAGACATTTATTTATTTTGGTCCGTGTCAGTTAATGCTTTTTTTATGTAAGAAGTCAAGGTTCACCACTACTTGAACGGAAGACATCGTCGCTTATTTCATTATTAAACAGGACAAACTTTGCTTAGCGCAAATCGTGTGTATCAATAAAACGCCTGAACAAATAACGTGTTTCAAATCAAACGGTAACCACGTCGCTCTCAGACCAGCGAGGAGGTAAATAAACACGCAAATTAACTTACGTTCAATCGAATTGTCAAAAAAGTGTGAGCAAAAGAAAAAACCAAAATTGAATTAAATTATTCTGTAGGAATGTACAGTTGTTATAGTAATTACAAGATTGATTAAAAGTTTAAATCCGAATTGAATGAATTGCATATTATGACTTCGTCAGCTGCTCTGTAAACAGAACAGAGTATTATATTGGCAAGTCAAATAAATTATAATTTTAGGGCGCAATAGTCAGAACACAGCTTTAACATGTCCTTTGGTTTACCAATTAAACTGGTTTGGTCTAATTTGGGTTTTAAAGTGCCATTGTAAATGAACATCCAATATAATGCAATATGTCAATTAAGATGCAAAATTATATTCCGTACTGCGATCAATCAAGCAGCAGCTAGTCGTTGAACATTGACTGTAACTTATATCTGGTTGCTTGCGCTTTGCACGAATGCGTTTCGCGGACCATTTATTTATGCTTCGTAATTTGCAAGCAGTAACGGGATAGGTCGTGCATTGAAAATCTTGCTTGAAATGGCTCTGCTGGCCCTTGAAACGAACGAGTGTGCAAGCCACTGAAAACACCCACAATGTTTATTAATATATAATAACATAAGAAGCACGGTGCTCTTGCGCACAGGGGTTTGGCTTGGTTATTTTAACAGCTTCTTGTGATGATACGATTAACTCAAAGGTGCTTAAGCTTACTGAGCGGGAAACTCAAGCTTTTAACAGGTTTTCTTGTGTTTCCCTTATGCCCGTGTTTGACAGGTTTGACATTTCCCTTGTCTTTTGTTTTTCTTTGCTTGTCGGTCTGTACACCTTCCGGCATCGTAAGGTGAGATAGCAGGACTGCCATACAAAAGAGCTTCCATGCAGGCAACATCGCCGAGCAAATTCAAGGAGATTTGATGCGCGTCAGGGATATCTCCAACGACGGACTGAAGGTTGGAGGGATGACAATAATACATCAGCGGTAGGAAGAGCTACCGGTAACAGTCGTCTGTGGTACATCGGTATCTATGTACTCTACTACTGTTTGCGGCGTTACATTACATGACGGGCACGGCGTTTGTGCTCATTGATGAAATTTGAACCCGTGGACACCATGATTTTGAGAGTTCACTATTGTGGCACTGTTCAAAAAAGGCTTCTACAATTATTCTTTCGGAAATCTGAACCCTCTGCATCATCATATAATTTACATTTGTCCAATTCATTTTTGTAAAAATATAGTTTATTTCATCATGTCCTCGTGCAAAAATGAGGAAAATGTGTAAGAATACACAGGCCGGCGCTATTCCGAAGACACAACTTTGCTTAGTTTCAAAGCCAAGCTTGTCATTGTGGCTACGGGTTTTTCTGGAAGAGTTTTTCGCACCTGAGTACATCAACATCATCAGCTCAGGTACCTGTCCCTTATTCTCCACAGTGTCTCTGAACGGTTAAATGTCACTCACTTCATAGGCCGTCTGCAACCGCTTCAAGCATTTGGAATAATGCAGCGCAAGACGAACCCCTCGTGTGTGACCCGACAGGATTTAAGGCGAGAGCCGAGATGGCTTGTCGGATGTACGGACGATCTCTCCCATCAGGCTCGCTCAATATTATAGATCCAATTAACGCTGGCTGGACGTTTGTTTCCGATCAAACGGACGCGATTCTCCCCAAATCTCATGTTAGAATTTCAGCTGTAAGTCTTCCATGTCGGTTGTATCGTTCAGTATATCTTTTTTGGGGACTATGTTCATGTTGGAGTCTACGTCTTTACTGAGGCCGTACAAAGATTGTATGTCATCCAAGTCAGACTTCAACTTTACCACAGTATCTGAAAGGGCTTCAATGTAGTTCTTGGCTAGGGTCAGGGTTTCAATTTTGGAGAGTTTTCTCTGGCATGTCACGTGGGGTATGGTGTTCCTCAAATCCTGGAAGGCATCGTTGAGAGAGTGCATGCGCATGCGCTCTCGCTCATTGCTTTCAAGGCGGCGAGTGTTCCTTTCTCGTGCATTGCCACTTTTCCTGCGACGGTTCCCGCCTGTTTTACGAGTTGTTTTGGCGCGCTTGATAATACTCTCAGGTTCCTCTGCAATGGATCCTGTGGAAGACTCTCCTTCAGCTGAACCATCATTGGATCCTTCCTCAACGGAGTTTGTTCGGTGCAACTGCCTCTTCTGTACACGATGTCTGTCGTTGGCGGCAGCCTGCTGCTCCATAGCTGCCGACCACGCCTCCAAACCCTCCCGAGAATGAAACTCTTCCTCCAATTGACTCCAAGACATTGTGAAGCAAATACACTCTGTAATACAGAAACAGATTGCGAAAAGATTAAACCCCTAAACATCTCCTAATAAGCAGGAACCACAGGCTAATTGGCTCGAGTGGCCACAGTGCCCCCGGTCAACACACCGTTCACATCGCCTTTCTATTTCTCTGATTCTACCGTACTAGATCAGTAATTGCTCCTAACTGGTTCCGATCAGCCACCTAACGGAGTGTAATTTTCTGAGGGCAACGAATTCATGAATAAAATTAATTCTCCCACCCGCAACTCGGCAAAATCAAATAATAGTCTTGAACCCCCCCCCCCCCCCCCCAACTGAAAGCACTTGATGGCTGCTTGGTTCAAGCCGCTGGTCGCAGTGGTTTCCGTTCGTGATGAGAGCTTACATTCATTCCGTCCCAGAAAATACTCCTTCATTGGACTTATCGAGCCACAACCCGTAAAAAAAATATCAACGAAGCGAACTGCATTGAAATCTAATTGGAATCCACACACGCGTGACACAATCCTTTTTCCATGAGACCTTCAAGCAATTCCAAATAGACAACAAAAATTTACGATCGCCGGCGAATTCACATCCAGACATTTGCTAGTATAAGTACCAAGTGTAAGCTTATAATAAAACTTTATATCAATAATAGGCTATTATCGTTCGGATGTGAAACCGCGTGCATGCGGTTTTAGTATTTACAATATAGCCACGCGTATAGATGTAGTATGAACTTAAATGCAAAGCCAAATGAGAGAAACTTAGATGTTATCCTTTTTGAAGATGATATTCAAGCTCACATGAAACTAGAACTATTTATATAAACATTAAGAATATTTTATGATTCACGACTCGACTAAATATATAATTGATATTGTAATGCAATCATCATCAACCCACACATATACTTTACAATGGGGGTATGGAATATGAGATGGCCCAAATTATGTGGGTCAAAGATAGAGTTTTGTAGAAGCTCCGTTTTCCATTCATCTCACGCCCATTATAAAGGATGAATGCGGAATTTACATTATAAAAAACCAAGGCAACACTTTGTATCTACTGTCATAAACATTTTAAAGGTCATGTTGAAATATACAGCATGGAGAAGAAACTGTGTTGGATCAAGGGTGATGTTTGATTCCTTTTGATCGCCGCATCTACGCAATTTTACAAGCACTGAGTCTGTGGCTTCGATCGCTGAAGACTCCTTGCATATTAACAGGATCGATGGCCTGGACCTTGGAATAGGATTCTGAATTATATAAATATACTTGCGGTAAATTCAAGGAGTTACAGATTACACTGCCGCAGTAAGAAAGTCATGACAACTTGCATCTTTTTTAAGTTGCCTCTAAAATTGCATTTTGTTTTCCAGTTAAATTCATCTAAAATTAATAATTAATGTGCATATCACAAAAAGGTTTTGTTTTAAGTATTTTGAATTTTTGAGAGATAAAAAAATTAAACCATCAAGAAATAAAAATGTCTTGATTTTATAGACCTATGGTAGCTTGGAAGCGTTGTTTTTTAATTTCTTAAAAGTTGTTTTACATAATTATGCCACTTGCTATTATTTACTGCCCTAAGCTTATTCTAGTCTAAACACATACCTTGATTATTCCGCGCTGGAATCCTGCAGGTGTTCTGCAGGTGGCCACACGGAGAAGATGTCCACGTATTATACACGGGTCTTCAAGTACTGCAGTATAGAAGAAAAACACCCAAGCAAATTATGACAAGGGTTTATAGACCGATACACCAGTAATCCCCCTCTTGGTTAAACCCGCTAGTACTTCTCTCGAGCTTTGCAAGCAAGTGAGCAGGGAGTGAGATGCGACGCGTGGCTGCGACGCGTGTATAAAGTGTCCTCGCGAGCGAGACGATCTGGTTCAAGTGACGAGCGACCGTGGACAGGCATATAACAAACAGGATTACAACCATCGTAATAGCTGACGTCACCACACGGTCTGACGTCAGCCAATCACAGTCTGTGGAACACAACGCCCACGTGATCATGCTATGAATGGTTGCGCTTGGCTCGCCGGGACGGCCGCGGCAGCCGCCGGAAACAATTGGTGAGCCTTTTTTATATTAATAGTGCACTCAATGTAACCGCCTCCAACCATACTCCTGTGGTCAGTTATTAAAGAATATTCAGTAATGACAAACACAGAATTCTCATCTATACAAAGTTAGAAGATGCCATCCTTCAAGATTCAGTACAATATTCTCTCGCCAGAAAAAAAAAATCATTGACAAAATTTATTGATCGCGACCTACTTTTGTTACTCCTTCCCAAACTGAAATATTGAGAAACATATACAGGGGGGAAATAATATAAAAAGGAAATGGGTCTCGTTAGCTTTTGAAAGAAACAGTGATACCAAGCGAGAATAAATTGTTAAATATACCTAGGTTCTAACATGTGTCAACATTGTTATGTCTCATTTGTTTGTTGTGTTCCCGTCGAATGCATATATATGCATCCACAGTAAACATCCACCGGTGTGTTGACTCGGTCTTCAATACAAACCTTGTCAAAGTACCGTTCATAAAATTAATACAAATTATATCCCCGCTATGAATAATTTAGCTTTTGTTTCAATCGATATCTTCAACAAGAGCCGTTTACGTACTCGGTACTGTGTATAAATAGTCAACTCAATTGTATCCACTACCGGTACATTTAAATATTCTTTTGTCATTTCAAAAATTCACAGAATTAATTACTGATTTTTATAAAATAATATTCGCTTATTGTTGAGCAATGTAATTGCAGAAGCCAAATGCAGTGTTAGTGATTTTTCACATTGGTTTGTATTGCAGGGCAATGTTTGTAGATGCAGTATGTATTCGAGTGTGTCAATCAAAGTTTACCCGCCAGATACAATATTTAGAGCCATTATTTTAACTGATGTTAAATCGAACAGTAAATTTGTTTTGACTTCATGGTTTCCGCCGTAATCTGCAAGAGGGACTGACGTGATAAAAATGGTCCATACTTTAGACTAACAGGTGACTGCTAAGCTTACAATTCACACGTTGATTGGAAAATGATAGCATTCTGCAGGATGGAGTGTGTTTTTGTATAAATAGTGTGATATTGCTTTTCATGGCCATCAGTTGGGGAATACGACAATATTATAATGATGTTAATAATTTACTAGCGAAACGTAATTTAAGGCGCAGCATGCTCTCTAAACAATTATGATTGAGTTTAACTGAAAGTGATTAAATTGCAGAAGATAAGTCTCTTGCGTCAATCGGTGAAAAGGAAATGTAAACTCGTCACCTTTGAAGATAGAAAAAACACTTCCCAAACCAACAAAATAATTATCAACACATTGCATGGCAAGAACACGACAGTTTTGTGACCTCTTTCCTGAAATGAAGGGGAAATCGAAGCTGTTTTGTCAAAGTAAAATAGAGTGGAAAGATGTTTACTGAGCTAAGGAATCGCAAAGTGAGGGATTTAATCCTTTAATTAATCTCAATTAACGGAATGGTAGGTAGAAAGCCAGTTAAACTTTGCGCACAACACTTTTAATGAACGTCAAACCAATTTTTCTTCTTATTAAACTGTACTGCATTTTCATTCCTACATTAAGCAATGTATAACATTCGGCCATTTTGTTAAAAATGCCCCTTGTATTATCAAACCCATTTTTCTTCTTATTATACCATATTGCATTTTCATTCCTACATAGCAATGTATAACATTCGGCCATGTTGTTAAAAATGCACCTTGTATTTCAACGTGATATCTCTATGTCCATCAGATTAATTTCTAATCCTCGGAACGGCTTTGTCAAATTTACATGTGGCGTGGGAACGGGGGTCTTGCGTCGTCATCGGTTGATAACACCGTATAGGGGGACGTGCTTCATATGCCGAGTGTACACTTCTTCAGTATACGGCTGCGTGCCTCTCACCGTAAAGCTTTTGTCGTTAAACACTGAGCTGGGCATAAGCCAGGAAGGTGAGGTGAAGAGGAACATTATAATGAAATATGAAATTGCCATTGTGTGATTAAAGAAGCTTGATACCTCAGCAATAGTTTTTTATTTATTATGCACCTTTGTTTTGGGATTTAGTACTAGTTACAATCTACAGAGCTGTTATCATTTTGGAAGATATCAAATGGTGTTTCTTCAGTTTTATTGAATTTACTTTCAGTGTCACAACAGGCTTTCACCACTACAACGCTCAATGTTCAAACCAACGCAGTCACTTGACTGAATATATATATATATATCTTTTTTACAAAACAACAACAACAAGCTAATTCAATGAAAGTGTTAAGTATTTCATACTACTTTATTTTATTCATTTTTTCTCCTCTCCTTATTAAGAAATGTTTTTGTGTTTGAAAACAAGTTGTCTGCATTTTTGCATGATTAAACATGTGAAAAAGAGTCAACCTTGTAAAAAAGAATTCAAAGACTTACATTTCTAGAATTAGGTATACTTATTTTGTTCCTTGTAAGAGAAGAAAGATGATGTAAAATGTACAGGCAAACATGTGAAGCCTCGTATTTTCCATAATGACGTATAGTAGGAGCCTTTGATTACTGCACACAAAATCAAAACAAAAACATCCGTAACGTGGATATAAAAACGAAACATGTCGTAAGGAAAACCCAATGAAAAAATATGCACACTTAATACAACAATTGTTGTTAGTCATATAATGGTATGATAATAATTCAAAAGTGCAACAAATCATGTTCATACGAAATGACAACCCAATTTAAATTACTAGCCTGATTGCACACAATTTTTGCGATTTGCATGAAACTAATATTGCCTTTGGTGCTCTGTCGCGATTTAAAAAAAACCTATAATTTATGGCAGTTAATTCCCAATGGACTGAACACAAATAAGCAGTAATGAAGGTGTCATTTGCTAGAACCAGGACACAATAAAACAAACGAAAAACATTCACAGGTGTTTTATTCTGATGCTAATGGATTTATGTCTTCAAATAATGTACGACATATCAGTTTCCAAAAATGTGTCAGTGATTTACCGATACCTGTTTCTTTGAATTACGATATGCATTTAATAAATAACAACTCTTGCATTTTACAATAACGCCTTTGGTTCCATGTTTGTAAATAAATCCATTTGAAAGACTTGTGATGTGTAGACACAAAGTGGGTTTCAATTTACATGAAAATCATTGTATCGTGTGGGATAACACTATTTCAATCAATTTCAGTTTTTCACACGTATACACGTTTTTTCTAAAAGCTTCACCCACATAAGGTCCATGCAGGTGATGTAATCAACTTTCATTGAGTATATTTAATTCACTAACAAACTGATGAAAGATTTGTCAATTTTCAAAATTGGTTTGCCGATAACCCACCTACGGTATAATGATAACACCAGACTGCTTTAAGTGTGGAATAAATCTAGTGTTTAGTATATTTTATCATTCGCTCTGTGTGTGTGTTATTAGAAACATACATTACTGAGCGTTCAAAAGAAAGTGCTTTTACCGGCATCCACGTCTGTGATTTAATACTTATGTTTCAGTGTCTAGCTGTACATTGTGTTTTATTGGGGCTTAAAGATTGTCGAACAAAAACTACATGTGGAATACTAAACAAAGACAATAATTTCACCTTAAAGTAAAAAGGCAATTCTCTTTTACAGATAAGTGATGATAAATACAACAATGCCTTTTTATTGCGCCAATTTTAGGACATGTTGTTGTTATATGCATATAGTTTTCCTTTATGGTCGTATGCGAATGCACGTGGCACAAGTGGTCTTCTCCTGAGAGCAAACCAAGGCCATGTCAGGGGTGGTGAGGCGAAATCAGGTGGCCGAATGTCTCCAACTGTGGTGGCATGAATGTTAAGCAAATATACTGACGTCAAATCAAAGAGGGGGTGTGGGAAGGGAGAGGATTTCGTGCCATTACGCAAGCAATCTCAACCGGCGTTGATCACCCTTCTAAGTCATGAAAACACACCGACCAAGAAAAATTAAATAAATAAATACCCCCCCAAAAAACAAAAACAAAAAAAAACAAAACAAAAACAAAAAACACACAACAAAAAACACAAAACACAAAAAAACAAAACAATAACCACAAAACAGCATTATCGTACAATGTTAAAAAACACAAGAAAAATCTTTAACGGTATTCGGTGCGTTTGTCAAGCGTTTCAAAAAGCACCCATTACTGATCGCGTTATGGTTTCAGTTGAACATTTAAGTCAATATTTAGTGAGTGAAGTCTGCGATTGATACTAAAGATTCAGAGTGGTCATTTCCCACCCCGTAAAAACCTTTTCAAAAAAGGGAAACTTGTCGAACAGAATTGATCACTAGCCGGTGATTCATTTAAACAATGTTTGAACGTGAGTAAACATCTTGACATCGGACTTCACGCTATAAGTTTCAGCGAAAAAGTGATAAATTCTCTATAGGTTTTCATGTCTGTATATTTATTTCTTGATACTATTACAAAACTGAAATATTATAAGTTTTACTTAAATTTCTGCTATACGTCAATTATGTGTACAATTATGTGTAAGTTTCTTTGTACAATTCTGTCTACAATTCTGTCTACAATTCTGTCCACAATTCTGTCCACAATTCTGTCTACAATTCTGTCTACGATTCTGATAACAATTCTGTCGCAGTTCTATCAACAATTCTGTCTACAATTCTGTCCACAATTCTGTCTACAATTCTGTCTACAATTCTGTCTACGATTCTGATAACAATTCTGTCGCAGTTCTATCAACGATTCTGTCTACAATTCTGTCCACAATTCTGTCTACAATTCTGTCTACAATTCTGTCTACAATTCTGTCTACAATTCCGTCTACGATTCTGTCTTCTACAATTCTGTCTACGTTTTTCATGGCACTTTTAATTCCAGTGGACAAAGCATAATGTATAATTAATGCAACATCAATCAGTTGAATTTGCTGCAGTGATCATGTAGCAGCTGAGGCCTTTTAATGTAAAACGTATTAACGTTAAAGAGTAACATAATGTTCCTTTCTCGTTCGTTATGGTCCGAGTATAGTTGCAAAGCGAGGAGGAATCTACCCCCTTTCACTGCAGTATCAGCATACGCAGTATACGCGGTGTAGACCATGTAAGATGTGATCACGGAGCCTGGACTTTCCTGCAGGCACAGTTTGTACACACTTTAATGGCTAAATACATAAAATACTTCACTATAAAGACTTCCAGGTCATGATTGACCTATATCTCGTGAGGCCTGACCTTTCTGGGTCAGTATAATCCGGAATCTTCATCAAAGTTATCAGAATGGGTGAAATTGACCCGCAGAGTCAGAGGTAAAATCCCAATATTCAATCACTTTCAGCCTGACCCAGATATGGTTCAGGCCCTCCCTGGGACTGAGACCCAGATTCCGGGTCAGTTCTGACCCAGAAATGGTTAGAGTGCCGAGCGCATTGATACGTTATTAATGCGCTATATAAGAACTAGTTATTATTATTATTATTATTATATACATTTGATGTAGATAGCACTGGACCAGTTGCATAAACTTTTTATATGAAACAAGGAGGAATATCCAAAACCTTGTTCAGCTGATCGTTTACACTTCTTTGTTTATGTGTTGTAGTTACAAAATGTTAAGTTTTTAGTACTATGACCACTGTAGCATTTTGCCTGCCATGATACATGGAGTCAACATTGTGAAAATTATAGGGGACAAGCTTGTTCACACTCCATCAAGAAGTCAAATCGAGCTATTCGGAGAAAGCAAGTTCACTGTATGGTAATGTATTCAACAATAATTCAGAATGCGATTTTCCAACCCCATTTCAAGGTATAATAGGGAAATCATCAATGTTTTATTGCAGCTTACTTCCTTGTTGTATTGTTTGTTGCATGTCCGTTTTCCGGGCGGGCTGTCTGTCTGTATGTGTTAGGCAAGCAAAATAAATTTCCCCCCTGAGAAACCCGAAAGGTATTTTAAGGTAAATTATGGTCATCGAACTCACGAACAGTGAGCTATAAATAAGCATTTAAAGGGTGTTTGTAACATTGGTTAGAGTAAAAATATAAATGTTCAGAGATTCACACATAACTTACATGGTATAAAGATGGTCATGATGAGAAACTCCCTTTGAAATATTTTTGCTTGAAATGCTATAGTTTTTGAGAAATGAGTAAAACAATTAGTTTTGATCTCACGAGTCGACAACTCGCTGTTTGAAAACAGTGAAATCACTTAAGGATTTTCCCCACTTCTTTCTGGTGATTGCAACGACCGATTGAGCTTAAACTTTCACAGGTTTGTTGTTTCGTGTGTATGTTGGGATACACCAAGTGAGGATACTGGTCTTTGACATTTTACCAACAGTATAAACTCCCTTTAAGCCAGTTGGGTGTTACGTTGGCGTTGTTAATGATGGAAACAGGACAATGCGTAGGCAGGCTTTAATTGCAATGTGGTTTAAACAATAAATGCCTATTATGGCCCACTTCCCGTAAATAGGCTTCCCAGAAGGTGCGATGGTATAAATGAAATAATCATAGTATTTTAATAATTCCGTGAGGTAATGAAGGATGACGAGATCGAAATTGAGAAACTGTCGAAATATTCACGTAGGGGAAATTACCAACACTCACGCGACTTCTAGAGTTTGAACAAACAAGTTGTTTAACTTTCCCAAAATTAACCTCGTGGGCTTATTTAGAAATAGCCCTCGAGGTTTCAAATTCGTGCTTTACATTCTTGATTATCCTACGCATTATTTTGCAGCATTATCCACAGCGCTAAATGTCAAAAAAAACCAAGTTTTTCAAATGTCAATGTATGGGTTAGATGGAATGGCCTGTAGTATTTTAGGCTTATCATTTGAAATGAGTAAACCAAATAATAAAGCGGAATAGTTGGTATACCAGTGTAAGTTGAACAAAAATAAAAACACATTCAGAAGCGACTTCTCCTAGTAGGCCTATGGTGTTAAGTATTAAAATAAAAAGTGTATACAATTTCCAAAGGAAAACTAACCCACGTTGTCAGCCATTTTGCGTAGGCCTTCCGCAGGGGAAAAATGCACAATTTTTACCCATTGATTTGTTGTGTATACGCTCACGGTGTATATTCCAATAACTGAAGAAGCTGCACCTTCGCAATACATTGTAGAAATGTCATTTCAGTAATGTGAATGCAAGCTTTTATGTTTTTCACACAATTGAATCCTTGAGTAGAGCTTATGATATGAGTGGGTGGATTATAACAGTGTCGACAGAAGCCAATTAGTCATCTCTGACATCAAGCTACGAGACACTCCTTAGTCTCAAGGCTCAGCTTGCTTTAATGTAAAAAGGGGGTATCTATTAACTGAAGCTCAAGTGGTAATTCTCTTTAAAAAATTGTGTTTTTCCGAATCCAGTCAAATCCTTAGCGACATGAACTATTCCTATACGATTTATTTATACGAATTAATTTTGGTGAAATGAGTTCGATATGGGCGTGGCTTAGTGTATGACTTGAAGGTATCGTATATCAATACGAGAAATTACAAATACGAATTTGCTTTAGTAAAATGAGTTCGATGTGGGCGTGGCTTAATTGTGTATGACTTGCAGGTATCAAGTTCCAAAGATATAGAGTCATCAGAAACCAATTACTTGAGCATTGTTAGATATGTTGAACATTTTATGACAAAGCGTGTTCTCTTAAAGGTAATTACCCTTTCAAAACATTTCAAACAAGTGCAGCGCCCTTTACTAAAACTCTAACCATCGGTCATACCTTTACTGACGTGACGCCCGTATGAAATCCAGTAGCGTTTGCAATATAAACACTCGTCAAATCCAGCGCCGTAAACTAAAACTCTAACCATCGGTCATACCTTTACTGACGTGACGCCCGTATGAAATCCAGTAGCGTTTGCGATATAAACACTAGTCAAATCCAGCGCCGTATACTAAAACTCTAACCATCGGTCATACCTTTACTGACGTGACGCCCGTATGAAATCCAGTAGCGTTTGCGATATAAACACTAGTCAAATCGAAAAGGTTAACTTTATTAGCAATAGTAAACACAGTGCATCAAAGTCGTGATATCACCTCATCAATGCTGTCAAGTGGCCGTTGCAAATGATGGTGTATATTTTGAAGTGGTAAATAAATTATACCTATGCAAGGGCATGAATTAATGAGCGCGTTGTTTCCTGTTTCCATTCAAAACGCCAACCCGGTTTCTATAAATACAAACATTGGAAGGAGAGTTCCCGATCGTAATGTGTTGATCCACATTATCCATCAAACAACTATAAAAGGTTGTGATGATATCCGTCAAATACGTTTTCGTGTAATTGTAATCGCCTCATATTTAAAAAACACCCACACAACGTACACAAAACAATCAGGACGCGTGCCTCTAACGAGCTCTGTGGGGCTGTGTAAGGTCCCCGAAAGCTTTATTTTCATTTAGAGAAAATGTAGAGTGTCGTAGCCGAGAGGTCTGGTGGTATACGAGCTCAATGTTTGGTGGCCGAGTCATCCGGGGTGTGGGTTCAAATCCCGGTCGTCACCTCTTGTGCCATTGAGCAAGTAACTAAAACTGCATGTCTGTACGTATGTACCCTTTATTTCATTACCCAGAAGTATGGAGGGTAGAGGTTGTTAGTATGAATAATTAGCAAGCTGTATGTCAAGTTTGCTGCCGGTGCTGCATACTCCTAATGAGTTGGGATAGAGTTGTTTAAGGCCCGTTGAACAGGGATAACAATAATGTAAAGTGTTTTGAGGGGTATACCTCTATTGATAAACACTTGTTTATTAATTTTATTAAATACTCGTAATTACTTATGTCTGTTTCTATTAGTAGCCTATTATATATATATTTTTTACCAAACATTAAGATTTTGTGAGACAATAATTCATAAATGAGTATCACACCTACACAATTTGAAACAAAACTCTAAAATCATGTTAGTTTTCTAAATGCCGAACTAAATTGAGTCTAAGTTGTGCGAACATTTCTCAAATACTTGTTTTGTTCATAATAGTATTCAAGAGGATCAAATATTTACGCCAATATTGACGTTTGATTCGTGAATATTCACGTCAGCATTATCACTCAGAACAGTCAGAAACGGTTTGCGTACAAGAGGTTCCAATGACGGTGGAGCAATGGTGTTCCATATGACTGAGCATTGAAGTATGCAGGTTTCATGGTTTGGTTCAATGCATATTGTTTGTCAGTGTGTACATGAGTTTGACCTGTAATGTCTATTAAACTCTTGAGTCAGGAGCAGGGATGTCGGTTGTCGAATGTAACTATTACGGTCAGATTATAGTCCCTGTGAACTTGCCTCTTTCTTGCTTTTGTGGTGCTATCGAACTCCGTGTCCTTTTGATTGTACAGGTATTATGTTTACTGGTCAGTTTTTAGTCGGAGTTCCTTACTCACGATGCTTGTCTAAGTGTGTGACAAACTTTTTAAACCACATATTTAAGATCAGTCGTCACCATACCCTCCCGGGTGCCAGTTGTTTTCCCTACGAACTTTTTGACACCGCGCATGCGCACTTACTTAATCCTGAATAAGCCATGATTATTTGATGATTAGGGTAAGTGTTAGGGTTAGGATTAGGGTAAGGGTTTTGCAGGTCTCTTTTTCTTGGTTCAAATATACAGGATAATACACTACACGCGTACACAGCGTACACTCATTAGGCATGCCTTAGAACAAATCATTAAATGCGCATGCGCGGGTGTCAACAAGTTCGTAGGAAAACATCTCGCCTCCTGGGTCACAACTGACCCCAATTCTGAGTCCCAGGGAAACTGACCCGCTTCTGTATCAGGTTAGCCCGGAAACTGGTCATAAAATGAGCTTTTACCCCGGGTTCTTAGTAAATTTTACCCAATTTGCGTCAATTTGACCCGTGTCAAACTGACCCAGAAACGGGAATGGCTCAGCTGGACAAGTGGGGCCGATTTTACAAAGAGCTAAGATTTATCTCAACTTTGAATCTATCTTAACTGCTAAGCAAAGTGTGATGCCTCAATACAAATCACTACCTGGTAATACTGACAACTCATCTTAAAATGGATCTTGGCGCTTTGTGAAATCAACCCCAGTATCTGGGTCAGGGCCCAATTTCATAGAGCTGCTTAAGCACTAATTAAGCTAAAAGAAATGATGCCTACCAGAATAAGGTTACCAGCCAAACACCACTTCACATGTACCTTTTTAAAATGGTATCCTGCTGATTTCTATTAAGCAGGAATTTGTTAGTAAGCAATATTTTCTGCTTAAGCAGCTCTATGAAATTGGGCCCATTTCTGAACCGGAAGTTTTGAGAATGAGCACCATTTTGATGATCTTTTTTTTGAACCTTAATATAGAATGTAAAGAACTACTGGGTCCTGTTGGCATGTCGGTGAATAACGCATGCATATTATATTCTGACTGAGATCTTTTAAGATTTTCTACGGAGAAAATAAGGAGGAGCATTGTCATCTATTGGATTATAACTCAGTACTCAGATAATATGTCGTCGGTCTTGAGATTGGCTCAATGGGTTCTTAGTGTGTATAAATCATGCTAATGAGAAAGTGAACGCACATAAACCATACACTGATGCAATAACGTTGCATCAACTATATATCTACATACATCATAATTGATGGGGGTTTGTAAGTTATTTTGTCCAATGACGTTCATTAAACATGTAGTAGACATCTAGCCATGACTTATTAGTACATGGACCATAACTCAGTGCAGTGATCTACTTCCCTAATACAACAAATCATGATGAAGCGGATAGTCATATAAAATAATGAAGAATGGATAAGGTTGGTTTGGAGCAATTGCGATTTGTTACCTCACTAAATCAGATATAATAAGTGTTTAACACGCAGTATTGTCTCAAAAGTATTGTCTCATAACAAAGTTTATTTTAAAAGGTGAGGGAAAAAAGAACAAAATTAAAAGAGATAAAGACAAATAAAGCAAAAAGTAAACAACATATCTGCCAAGTGCATGTTAAAATGACATATTTTAATAAAGACCACTACGTACAAATAAATATGGTCATGTTCATGAGTTAACAATTACCAAAACTTAAGTAAAAGTTAGACCGAAATAAATAGATCCCCGTATACTGGTGTCGGTAAACACAAAGTAGGTTTCAAATCGACCTGTCGCTCTGTTTCCACAACGACTCGCCATACTTTGTAGAACAACCTTAATATCATATTCAACCAGACAGTAACGGCATTAAATATTCAAATTGCAAATTAAACCAAGCTGTATCAATAACCAACGAATGGCTCAATAAAATATTTCCTTTTGATGTAGACTTCCAGAATATTAAAAGTTAATGTTTATAAACGGCTGGTAGATAAATAATTGGTTCTTTTATCTCTTTCTCTCTCTCTCCCATCATGGACGATTGACAGATGAGAAAGGGGGAGGGGAGCATGTTTTTCTAAGTTCTATAATCAGGTCAAGACTATCGTGATTCATGATTTAGAACAACAAGTGTCCTTTTTTATAAAGTCCTCTTTGTTTGATTTTCTTCTGTTGAAATCGGTGGCTGTATGATTTAACTTGAAGCATGTCGCTAGCATTTTGCTTTTTCACGATGAGTACATATCGCGGATTAACACGCGACACACGCCCATTCTATGTACAGCTCATGTAATGGGAGAACCCAAGTGTTGAGTACTGAATGAATAAGCCCCTAAAACTATCCTTACACATTTGAGGTGTGAACACAGCAAAAGGTTATGTTCCCGTTTCCATTCACTCAACACTACTGTCGAAAAAATAAATAAAAAATTAACAGCTAGCCTTTTTCAAAAGTCCGTCGTTGTAGTTTATTAAAGGCAAAGTATAGCTTTGTTTTTGGAACCATTCTATTATTTTAATCCTGTATAAATGTAGATATTATAAAAAAAATATATAAACCTGCTAAAACTACATTACAAAAGGTGGTGCCGTTTTTGAGATAGCGGTCATGTCCACGCAGGAAGACTAGTCCGTGATTGGAACACACAATCTGAGAAACGTTTCTGCAAGAAAAGTTTGTCAGATTGCACATTTTGTTTTGAATCCCTTTCTCTAAATCCACATTCCTTGGAAGGCAATCGTTTCTCAAAACAGCCACTGCAGTGCTTCTTCAAAGTAAGGTTTTACGGTCATTAATCGTTTGAGTAATTACCAAAGGCTTACTAAGTTGGCAATACTGGGGTTATGTGTTTTCAAGTGAGGGATATATGAAACCATACACCACGCACGTGCTGTTTCGTTGACATTTTACATTTTAGTGTTCATCCAAACCCTGAAAAACAAAGTACAGAAGTATACATCACATCATAAGCCATTTGGTGGTTGATATGTTGCTTATATGTGCTCCCTCCTAATGTGTCGTAATTGTGTTCTACGAATCTCGGGATATCTTTAAAGGATTTTAGGGCGAGGGGACTTCTGTACAAGAGGAAAATAGAGTTTTAAAGTATGGGAACATTAGAAGAGGGGCTGAGCCGTATATTGGAAAGTGCGACAAATTGCCATTTCGTGTCCCCCATTAAAAACCACATGCATGGGCAAATACAGGGTGCCAGACTAGTCTGTCCATTGGGCTGTTCTGCCAACCTCGTCCCCAGGGTGTGTCGAGCAGTACGAGGTTGGTTGCTCTTTCACCCTGGTATTGGATCATTTGCATATCCCCCAAAATTGGATACGTATGCAAATTAGAATAGTCTGGCTACTTTTCAAAATTCACATATTCGTCATAGTCTCGTGGTCCGGTACCAGATTGTATAGCCCGTTTGTACGGATGGGACATAGGCCTATGCTAATACAGTCGTTGTCCAATTAGGGTCCAAGTAAGGAGTTTCCCTCCCAGGGTTTACTATTGTAATCATGGTTGGAAATAAAGTAAACCATGGGGACGAGGTTGCTGTTCTGCATTTGGACTGAAAATGGCGTCCAGCAACCACGTGACCGAAGAAAACTGCTCCCTCTACGTCACAACTCTCTCAATACACAGCTTGGAGGGGGGGGGGGGGGGGGGATCAACACACATTGCCACATATCGGGCATGATTTATCAAGCTATGGGAACTGTATTTGTAAATAAGTTATGTCAGTCATGGTTGAGTGTGTCTGACGGCCTTGAGGCATGAACGAATCCTAGCGTCTTGAATTAACCGAGTCAACGTTCTAACACATACAGCCTCATGCAGTAAACACCAAATGTGGGAAAACGCATAATGCAGTCAAGGTTGGAATCAAGCAAGCAAATCAAGAGGTTGTACAACACATAAACAAACCATTGTCGTTCAGAGGAAGTGGATGTTTTTCTGGTTTGTACAAAATACTTGCACCTTAAAGTTTTTCCCTTCAGAAAATGATGTTATTTTCTCGAATACAGCAAAAAAAAATACGAAAATGTTTCACAGTTCATAGTTTACAGATATGCATTTATGTTCCTAACCCCGGATTGTACAACAACTGATTAAAATAGCCAACCATTCTAATCCGGAAGCTAAATTGTCTACAGTTGAAAAAACTATATTAATATGCGCTTTTATGTTTGGTTTATTAAATATAAAGAAGCATGTCATTGTTATACAAATTAAAAAGCATCATTAAAACTGCCGAGGACATTGGGTTATTAATTTTGGAAAAACAAGCGGGTTTGGATCAATTGTTGTTGTTGCAATTGTTAGCTGTTCCTTTACAACAGACCGGCTGGCAGAGAGTAGAGGCAGATGGAAGGTACAACTGGTGTACAACAGTTGATGGATTGCTGTAAGCTTGTATTACAATTACATGAAACATATACCGATGTATACAGTCAGTCCACCTTGCCACACGGTCTCAGTCAGTGAATTCGGAAATTATGAATTAATAACAAGATACTTTTGAGCTCAAAGGCAATTCCACAATGTCGCGTCGGTGATATACTTCCATTATACATTTACTCCAACAGCTATTAACATTAATATAATATATTAACCCTACACCAATGTGTAGAACCAAAATAACATTCTTTATCCCAACATAATAAGTGCATTCATTACAGTTTCTGACATGTTTGCATTTCTCTTTTGGCACCTCGTCTTGTTTCTTTCATTTGTTTGTTGTCAGTAATACAACTAATATTATGTGTACATTATACTTTGCCCAGTTGCGCATCCATGCAACACTGAGAGAAAAATGTGGTTCTTAGGGAAAACCTGAGGGAGTA
>JAUELU010000085.1:4593117-4614410 GCA_032357145.1 Evasterias troschelii | reverse complement strand
ATGGTGTATTACATAAAGTGCTTACACTGCCAGCAACTGTTTTGTTAGAAAAACCAATTCTGTAATGTTTCTTTAATGACTGTCAATACTTGGTTAGAAGTTTACAGCAACTTTCGATAGTATAAAGCATTTTGAAGAAACATTTCATTTCGAAGTAATGTGGTTATGTGAAAAGATATCATTTTTTATGCCCCACAGTTTGAATCTGAGAAACGTTTCTGTCAGATACGTTTCTCATCTTGTTTATTCCTATATTAGGGATTATTCCTCCTGCGTTGACATTTACGGCGATATCTCAAAAGCGACCACAAATGAAATTTTCACGGGTTAGTTTTATACATGTAGGCCTATGAAGGATTAAAACCATAGAACAAATCCGAAAACGGAAGGTATTCTTTGCATGTACATTAAACTAACCCCATCATCAGCAGAAACACGAGGTATAAAAATGTTTTATTAATTTTCTTTTATCGGAAAGTATCAATTTAATTTCATAACTTTTTCACTTGGTGTTACGGGGGGAAAAGAAAGAATTGATACACGATACAGACATTTTTTGTCACAAACCAAAATTTACACTAAAATGACGTACAACTATTATATTAAAGTACATGTTAGGGAGCAATAACACCGGACATTTAAGTTCACTGCTCCTTATCAAAAAGGGGGTGCGACTAAGCGTGCATTACTTCCTTTTCCGACCGGCCGCTGTCTGTAAACAAAGGGTAACTTGTGTGTTACCTTTTAAATTTAATGCTTGATCGTCCATAAGTGGTAATACGGCAGGTAAATGGTGGGATTGTACCTTTGACGATACAAGCGTCGCATTTGGCACAGAGTAGGCTATTATGTGCCAGTGGAAATTATTTTAAAAAGGGCTGCCATTGGTATAGTTAGTCTGTACTTTATTTTTTTCAAAAGAAAAACAAAATCTGCAAAGGTCTTTTAGCCAAATATCTATCTAGTGACATACTTTGACTGGGTGCCAAATTCCATGCTGGTGTCGCCAAAGGCACAATTCCCCCAAACATTTCCTCTATCTGCCCCTATGTATCTGGCTAATGGTTTTATCGGCCCGATACGCTTAAAGGCATGGTGTACTCTAGGTGATTACTCTGACCACAAGTTAATGACCATAACAAGTTACATGGTATAAAGAGCACCGGAGAGCTCTTGATATAAAACATAATTTAAAGACAACCACTTTGAAGTATAACGTAGTTTTAGAGTAAGATTTATAGGCCTACCCACAAATTTGAATCTGCTTCAAGCGTGAAGGTTTTCTCAGGCATCTGAAAATACACAACATATGCAACAAGGGTGTGTTTATTTCCTTTCATTATTTTCTTGCAACTTTGATGACCAATTGAACCCAAATTTTCACAGGTTTGTTATTTTGTGCATAAATGTAGGGATGCAACAGGTAATGATACTGGTCTTTGACTATACCAAAAGTATACCCTGCCTTTAAAGGTTATATTTCTAAAATGGTATGTATTTTCTGATCTGCTGATAGTTGCTTTCGAAGAGAGGGTCTATGGGTAACAGCCGTACTCAATTTACTCTCATACATTTTTTAGCCGAAGCCAATTTAGCCATCGCAGCAACAGCCAAAGTCACTCGACAGTCAAAGTGACTCGATGAAGGCAAGTCTCTTGAAGGCCTTTTCCAAACCTCAGCATTCGCTCCGGCTACGGCTCAAAACTCTGTAGAAAACACCATGCAAAATGCACGCTGCTCCAAAATTGACGACGGAGCCAAATCCGGAGCCGGAGCCCAAGCTTAAGTTTCAAAAGGGCCCGAAAAGTGTGCAGTAAAAACGCCCACTGTGGCACTGGCAACACCATTGTGAATAGAGGGCGGTGTTCAACAAATTCGGTGGAATTTAAAACGGTAAAACTATTGTTTAATTGAGAGTATCTCTAACATGAAGGCTCAGTAGGTGACTAAAACAAATCCACCAAGGTAAGGAAAGATCATAAAGGATGAAGTTGCGGGAGCTATCAACCATATTTGTACTTTATTTGTACCATATTTGTGGGTTTTAATGTAAATTGTTTTCTCCAACATATCATTTTTTTTGACAAACCTTGTGACCCTGAATGGCATTTGGCGCCCTCTTTCGAAACTCTGATTTGTTAAACTCAAACCCACACTCTGCTGATCAGAAACACTCTGATTTGTTTACTATATAAAAGGCAAGTTAACAGGTTTGCATCTTCAGCTAGAAGCATCCAAACTTGGGTCCCACTTAGAACTACGATTATAACATTTGTTAAATTACCCCCCTTGAAATTCTGTGTCCACAAACCATGTTCCCGGTTTGTTCATTATTTGTCATAGCCCTTAAAACTGGCAGAACTAAAGCTTGATAAAATGTACAAGAGACACACATTTTATATTAATTTGTTTTACTAAAACCAATCCATAAATAAAAACTATAATTACAATAAATATATTTCTAAAATGTTGGGTCTACTCGGAAGTATAAAACACAAAAAAGTGTATATTTACAATAATTTACAATTTAAAACTGAATGATATTCAGTTTGAAACATACTGAATTTTTTCAAACATCTTTTTCTTTTCTTCATTTCAAGACAAGCTCCTCAATTGTCCTAAATTATTGTCATTCACTTATTTCAAAAGCACTCTTCTCAATTTATAGGAAACAATTAGTTACAACAATTAATCTAATTGACTGTAAATGCCTATCAGCATTCCTATATGGCAATTTCAAAACCCAATACTGAAATCAATGTTCTCCCTTAAAGGGTGTTTGTAACTTTGGTAAGAGCAAAAATATACATGTTCACTGATTCACGCATAACTTAAATGGTATAAAGATAGTCATGGTGGGAAACTATATTTGAAATAGTTTTGCTTTTTGAGAAATGAGTAAAACAATCTCATGAGTCAAAAACTCGATGTTTGAAAACAGTGAAAACACTTAAGGTTTTCCCTTTTTTTTCTGGTGATTGCAATGACCGATTGAGCTTAAACTTTCACAGGTTTGTTTGGATTGTTATGTTGGGATACACCACGTGAGGATACTGGTCTTTGACATTTACCAAAAGTATAAACTCCCTTTAACAGTGGTCCGCTGGCTGAATGCCAGTTGAAACACATACGGACCAGTCATAAGTCCCTCCAAGTGGTTCGGCTGGCTTGTTCAGTGTTAGAAAGCATCCCTGTTTCATTTGAAGTATAAGGGCTATGTATATAACAAAAACTGACGGACTAGTGAATTGATAAGTTATTTGTCCTTCTAGCCAGTTAATAAGCATGTTACGGAAAGGCAAACCCTGAAAATGTCCTAAACTTTGGGTTAAAATTACACTGGTGTATGTAATAGCTATAGTACGCGGCTAGTTCCCCAACGCAAGTTTGATATAGTTTAGCAATTCAAGGGTGAAAAAGTCAACCAATTGCACGTTGAGATGCGTCTACTACGGACCATACTCGACATGACGATACGTCCATGCATAAAGGGCTTACAAATACTGATACTATAGTGCTTGGTCATTTCCTTTCCGAAAAAGTGCATGTTGATGCAATTTACAATCAAGTCAGACTTTCAAAACGACTCTGGGTCTGCGCCAGCCATCCCCTTGTAAACAATCCACATGCGAAAATACTTTTGTAAAATCTACATCTGAGCCCATTTCTTCAGGTTTGTTTTTAAGGACAACCTAAGAGGTCCGTGTACAGGTTACGTGGGTACCCTGTCATGCCCAGAAATGTTTTTCTAGTTGCGTCCCATTTGAAGCGGTAGTAGTCTGCTCTATATCGGTTGATGTATATGATGTATGCGTAGCCTGTATGAAAGAGAATGCAAATAGGTCATTCGTCAACATTTCTTCACACATGGACAAAATACATAATTTATCGACAATTTGAAAAATTTAACATATTTTCCCAAAGGTGAACTTTATGCGGAAAGCAACTATTTTAATGGTGAATTTCAAGCAAAGTTCGGTGAGTTCATGAGGGCTTCATTCGCCACAATTTAATGGTAGCCGAAGCTTTTAAGAAGTATCTGATTTTCATTCAAAGAAAATAAATCTAAGATATAAACTTTTCTCTTTACCGTCATTGTAGAATGCTGCTGAGGGGAACTTTGGCGCATCAGGGAAGACCAGATGTATCCTTTCGGACGACTCGGCCAATGTTCCTTCAAACTCATCTAAGATAAAGGTGTTCTTATTCTTGAAGAAGTACGTTCTGCCCACATCAGCCACATGCATCGCCGCAGTCATCTTCTTGGGGAGACTCAGCTCTTGAACAGGGCGAGGAAAGTCGGGTTCGTCTTCAGCATTCGTGGTGTTGATGTTGTACATCTTGAAGAGTGGCGGTGAAGAGCGGGCTGACTTATAGATCCAGTAGCTACGACCTTGGAGAAAATGGAACAAGTTGTGAAAAGGTGAGTTTTTGTCCCTTTGGTATCTGTAAGAATTGTCTCTTTATGGTTGGATCTTTCACAACAACTTTCACAACAACACTACTCTAAGAACCAAGTGTTAAACTCAACATTTTAACAAGTTCGGTGAGTAACCTTTCTTTGTAAAGTCAAGTTCATCTGAGTTACAACATTTATAGTTTGTTAGATTTAACATTGACAAATGCTAAACTAGATTTTTCATAGGCTATTGTTATAATTGTTACATTTTTAGAGTTGTTACTGACCGCACTCTTTCATGTGTGATAATAGTTTTAAGAGTGTAACAACAGAGCAGACTCGGTTAAAAAACCCAAAGCACATAAATCTTTATTTAAACAAAACTTAATTAAATAAACAACATTGTAGGCATTTGTTATTAAATAAACAAACCTTTAGGCATTTGTCATTACCTTTGAAGAAGTGGATTTTTCTATCGTAATGTCTTTCGTAGCCAGCTGACGGGTTTCTTGGAAGTCTTGGGAAATACGTTCGAGACAGTTCACCCTCAGGATTAGACAGCAAGTTTCTTTCAAAATCAAACCTCCACAGTCTTTCATTCTATTGGTTTAAGTAAAAAAGGCTCAATTTTTAACCGTGTGTAATATGTTTATGTGAAATAAGTTAGTGCAGTGCTACATCCCTTAAAGAAAAATAAATGTCTGTCTGAAAGAAATGCTTTCCCCCTTTTCGTTAAACTCAACAACATTGCACTCTTTCTGACAACAACAAAGTAATTCCGAGAAGAGTTTACCCGTGAATGAAATCTCCTCCGTGTATACAATAATAGTATTGCATTTTTGTGTATGCAGGATCGGTATACGAGTTGTAAGTTGTTTTGGAACAGGCCTATGATTCATTGATAAAATCTATCCTTTTGCGGTCGGCCTAACAACAAAAAATGCGTACAATTTTATTTAAAATTTTGGCAGTCATAGTTAGAAAGCAATCACTAAATAAAATTGTTGCTCCGATTTTCGAATAGTTTGCGTACTCGCCGTGAACAAATTGCTCAATCAATTGGGATATTTCTGATTTGTTGTGGCTCATTGTGCAAAGTCAATATTGAATATTTTGCGGAAGTCCGTCTTTCACTTTGGTAAAGTCCAAAGTACAATAAACAATGCGTTGTTATTTCATGTAGTGTACGGTGTGGTTGTCACCTGTGCCTTTTGTTGGGAAATTCCCCCCCGTCTTGTTTTTCAACTGTACATAAATTTTACCACAGTAATATTGAAGGGAAGTATAGCTCAGTCTAAACATATCATACAATTCTCCAGAAGTTGAAAACAGAATAAAATAACAGGAACCTGTCGTTACTGGTACGACAATTTGCAAGTGCTCAATAGCATCCGTGCACTGTATCACATTTAACTGTTCATTGAAAAGAGGTAGGAACATCAAACGAACAGAAATAAATAAATAAAGAATACTTCTGCTAAAACCCTTAAATTTTGTTGATAGAGCCACAGAAAAATGATTCGATACAGTTTGTCAACAGATCATTATGATTTCTGAAAGGTTTGGTCTCTTGTTTTTCTTGAACGGACGACACCTTAATAAACTTACATTAGTTAATTTCTCCACCTGAGTGAAAGGATCAAGTGAATTTATAGAATTTATGATTTTTTCCAACATTTTATTATTAACAAAAGCCTGGTAGAAACCTAAAATTCGCTTCCACCCAATTCATTTGACGTCATCCCCCAACAAGAAATCCACAGTCAAGTTTATGTTGATAGTCAGATTCCCCGTGTATAGGCCTATGTGTGCTGCGCAATTTAGGCGACGCTCGCATGCAATTAGACGGGCACCATCTTTTTTTACATGCATATTTGACCCTCAAAATGGCAAACCGTGCCAACGGTGCTCGCTACCAACAAATGACACTACTCTTACCGAAAATGTGTAAAGCTGCCCCCGGATTTTGATGACAGTGCTGATTGAAGCGATACAGTAACTTGGGGATGGTGGAGGCACTGTTGGTGAGGGAGTGGGTGGGTTCGGGTTGGCTCCTGTGAGAGAAGTCAAAATAAATTATGAACATATGTATCGATAAGTGGTGTTTTAAGCTGTGCATTGGGTGGATAACAAGAAACAACTCGTACTAGTAAGACCTGCGGGTACAACCAGGTGTAAATCTTAGAAGGAGGGTAAATAAGCCGTTGGTACGACGCAGGCTTCTTTTCCAGAGCTTGTTCAAGTGAAAACTTGGCACAACTTTTTGTTTTCATTTGTGCTGCCTTTGGTAATAACTTGTTTGACAATATTTTTGCATAAATAATAAAACAAAAATTATCAAATCTTCAGGCCCTCGATGTCAGAAGTTGCACAATGGAAATGCTTCTTGTTTCTTTTATAAAGTGACAATTATATATTGTGTTAATAACAATTTACCATAAACTGACTGGATAGCATCCTTATCATCTTCAGGAAGTACAAAGTCTGTGACGAATGACTTTCCCCACGGCCACATGAGTGAGTTGGGTACATTAGAATGATCCAGACCGAGGGTATGACCTATCTCATGGGCAGCAGTGTAGAAGAAGTTCACACCTGAGATGAGATAAGAAAAAGGATTGAAAATTAGTTTTCAACCGTTGACAGACTTCTTTTATTTATAGTGATCATTTAAGACTGCGCGCGTTTTTATTGTAATGGCGGAGCGGATGACGTCATGAAGACGTCATCATTCATAATAAGTAAAATGTTCCTACACGTAAAGTTTAGCTTACCATCAGGGACACCATGGGTGTAAGTTTCATCCTCGTCAAAGTGTGCATCGCCGTCGGTGGTGCCCCAGTTGCTGTTCGGTGAGAACGCATGCGCCAAGGTGCCTCCTGGACCGTCAAAGGTTGGGTCGTCCACCACGTCAGTATGACGGCGTTTACCGAATATCAACCGAATATCTGCCGCGTTTTCATCATCAACTGACCGGAAGGTCAACGGTGTGACGTCACTCCAAAGCTGGAAGGCTTTTCTGACGTCTCCAATCACTTGCTCGGGACTGATGTTAGAGGGCGGGCCAGGAAAGTTTATGATTCTGTTGAAAAAAATATAAAAAATCTCAGCTCATGAATAAATTGTTGTTATGATCGCAGTAAAAGAAAACACTCGTTCATGAAATAGTCTTCGAATCGGCAGTAAGCCATACCTTTGTTACCCAACGTAGTGTAAATATTTGGCTACCCAACCATACTATGCCGGAATTCTTTTACTATTTTATGTTAAAGGAAACGCACAGGTCATCAAACTTACGTAATATTTACTTACTTATCGATGCGGTAGAGTTAGTGAGGGCAAGATGCAATTTTGGAAAGCCCCGGCATTAAAAAGGAAACCTTATGAATTCATTATAATTAAATACTTTTGAGTATTAGATTATTATTTATATTACACATGTTTCATATGTCGCAAACTTGCAGTACAAAACCATGCGTTTTTCATCGCAGTTTCGATAGTAGAAGTTCCTGTTTCAATTAACTGCATTTGTAATTAAGCCAACTCGCACCTGCAAGCTCTCACCTTCGAAACTGATAATGAACCAGACCCTGTGGAAATACCTTTGAAAGTTTTTGATACGAAAAACACAAAATAACCGATTTAGTTTGAAATTGGAACAGTCAGTAAATTAAACTTACTTATATGTAAGGCCATTTTTGTTCCATTGGTACGGCTGACCGGCAATGACGTATCGTCGTCGCCTGCTTTCTGTGCCGTTAATCGACGCCTGTGTGTCCTCAGTGTCGTTGGTTATGACCGGGTCGTTGACCCCACACCTGGGTTCTGTAATCAGATCCAACGTAGCTTCGTCAATCTCGCCTGTCTCGGAAAGACCTGCAAATTTCTGAAGTTGCTTGATGGCTTTCTCTACCGTCTTTGATGGTAATACACCGGTGGCGTCTTTATCGGCATTCTTTTCGATGTAACCGTACTTTTCTAGATATTCCTGAACACGGTTGACAAGAAACAATAATAGTTAATATAATAAATAGAAAAATGAAATAAAATCAAATTAATAAATAAATAAAAGTTTCAATGATGCCCATTGAAATTCGAATTGTTCCAAAGAGGAGGACGATCTGGCTGGGTATCACGCATGGTACGATCAATCCAATTCCATTTGCAATTAGTATTTATTGACAAAACAAAAATTGTAGGTTTGTTTTCAACGTTTCATGTCATTTAATTTCATTCATCACAAAAATCACTTTTGGAATTATGTATTGATCTTCTTCGATGAAAGCCACAATAAGAACACATTAAAGTTAGTGTACAGGATTGGTGGATCTGAGAAAAAGTCGCACACAGTATCATAGTTTTGTGTGGTCAACCATGTACACGAACCACTGACCTGAGATCTTTTTAAAGCTTAGTCCGTTGTGTGGGGTCAGGAAAAAAAAACAGTACAAAAAGCATGCACCATTTTCAGCGTGTCCTTAATTTGTCCGTCACATGTCCACATTGTCCTTAATTGTAACACCCGAATTCAGCTGTTGCGTTTGTTTTTTAGGTTTTCATATACAATTTTCTCGAATATGTTCTCATTTTATTTCAGATGAGAATATTCCCTCACCCCCCCCCCCCAAATAAAAAGGTTCTTATATGAACTATATAATTATATAATCAATGCGCTTTCAGAATATAATTAAATGACGATGATTTATTATCCTTACCAATCATGTACGGCACACTAAAATTAGAATAAGTATTACTAATAAGCGTTTAAATAGGTCAATAACTTAAGTATATACTCACATATCCCCTGGCTTTGTCGACTTCTCGATTTGCCGGTCTACCATGAAATTCATCTTTAACAGGTTTACCGAAAGCAACGACCGCACACGTCAACAAGACTCCCAACAAGTGTACTCTCCTCATCTTGTTTTGTACGAATTATCCTTTACTGGCGGGAAATTCAAATCCTGTGGCTGTCCTGTATTGAGCACCTTTCTGTCGAGGTATAACTGTCACTAATGGTCTCTACACGTGTATGCTCACTCTTTTTATACGTACAAAATGGGCGTGGTTTCTGTTCCGTCGATGAATAAATTGTATGAATACCTGTCAAGCTTATCGCAATGCAGTGACACAGCGTAGGGGATGGTCGGGATGACGTCATGTCCCGAGCTACAATAACTCTATATGTACTTCCGGGTAAAGCCGTTCGTTTTGCTGTTTGTATTCATCGACGGCTGTTTCATTCATTCCATGTCAAACTTTTATTTGTTGGTTTTTATTATGCAGAAATTTTCCAAATCAATTGTTTTAATATAACCGATTCCAAACTAAGATAAAGTTTAAAGAAAAAAAAATCAGTAAAACAAAAGAGAATCGTACAGTTTGTTGTTGTTGGTTGATTAGCCAACAGTTTGCGAAAGGAAGCATCGTGCTTTAACATCACCGGTATATACTGTAATTGGATTTAAACAAATGTACTTAAGTTTATTCTAATGACTTATTGAAATGCTGCAGGTTTTCTGAGGTCATGAAGTATGCGCAATCTTTATTGACTATCCTTTTTGGGGTGCATATGAAAGTAAGTCATGATTCAGTATTTTGTAGTCAGGGTCGAAGTAAAAACAAAAGTTTGTCATACTGACAAAATTACATAACAAACCGGCAATGCACTAAAACAGAAGGTAGTTTACGTCAACATGTGGCAAACGTCGAGTTAAAGGCATCGTACACGATTGGTAATTACTCAAAACAAATATTAGCTTTAAAACTTACTTGGTAACGAGCAACGGAGAGCTGTTGGTAGTATAACACATTGTAGGAAACGACTCCCTCTGAATTGAACATAGTTTTTGAAAAAGAGGTAATTTCTCACTCAAATAATAAAAGACTTCTAGCAAAAAGTATTTTATTCCTATCTGAAAGCACACAAATTTGTCCAACAAGGGTGTGTTTTTTTTCATCATTTTCTTGCAACTTTGATGACCAATTGAGCCCAATTTTCACAGGCTTGTTATATGTTGGGATACACCAAGTGAGAATACTGGTCTTTGACAATTACCAAACGTGTCCAGTGCCTTTAAAGTATAATGATTTAGCTTTCTCATACCTGTGTATGTGTTTTCCTCATTAAAACTAACCCAGCTTCCTAAGGATGGACATATCCCTTTGTTGTATAGTAACTGTTATCACTATTAATCTACACTATGTTTAGAATCTAACCACGTGACAACTTATATTTTAAAGCACGCAGCCAATATCGGTAGTTGTCAATTTAACTCGAACCCCATCTGAAGACTGCATGAACAAACAATGAAAATGTTTCACGGTTCCAATCGGTCATCTGAGTCACGAGAAAAATAATGGGGAAATCACACGACTGTTCTCGCTGTTTGCGAGAGCAAAACTAATTGCTTTGCTCATTTCTCAAAAACTATAGCATTTTAGGCAACAATATTTAAAGGGAAGCTTTCCACCATGACTGTCTTAATACCATTTAAGATATGTGTGAATCTATGCACATACATATGTTCAATCTTACTAGTGGTATACACGCATCATGCTGTGAATATTTTTGCTATCTGGAAACACAATAATTGCATTGGTGTATCAGAAGCTGTAAGCGTATATTTATACTGTCAAATATTTTTTCGATAATAGTTGCAGTTGATGAACAAGTACATTACAGTGCACATCAAACGATGAGTCACGAGAAGTTAAATCTAAGTTGGATTTTCTTCTTGATGATAAAGGAACATGACTGTTGATCTGCATACAATACTGCTACACCGCATTGTTTGTGCCGTTGATTGCCACCATTCGACCGCAACGTGTTCGTCCCACTTGGTTAACCATCTTGCTTGGTTATGCTTCTATGCTCTTCCCATCACAGAGATGTGGTGTAGGCCTAGTTTGTTTTTCAAATATATAAAAGTAAAAAATTAAATCGAGGGAAGAATAAGGCTTGCATATTATTTCAGTGGTATAAACAAATTTGCTTTTCAAAATTTTTGCCCTAGACCTCATACCTCAACAGCAACCCTCTCCACACTGTTCCTTCTTTCAGAAATTGCATTAATATTGTATTGAATCCGGTCTTTACAACCAAGAAGTAAAGCCTCGTGAAGCACATGAGGTTAGCATTATAAAACCAATGTTATGTGCCATAACGTTTTGTTTTCCTATACAATACATCAACACATGTGACCTGTTCCTTTGCCATAAAGGAAAGGGTATATATTTTCCCTTCATATACCGGTACCCCTGTACTAAGTATTTGGATATCTGGATAGATCAGTCCATTTTGACACCAAATTTGCACACTTTGTTTGTCCCATTTCCAATTAAATTATGTTTCTAGAATGTTTTCCAAAGGGGCGAGTTGCACCATCGTATAAACCATAATCTATGTGCCATTATGTTAAACATCAAACAGTTAACGGCTTCAAAGACCGACACTGCACTACCGGTACCTTCTTGACCGTTTCTCGAACTTTACACCATTTTATAATGTTACACAATCTTAATGATATGTAAGCGAAGAATATGATTCTTTGTATTCGACATAATAGAGGTTTTTGTGGTACACCTGAGTAGACCTTAATCCTGCATGAAGTGGACTCACTGTTTTAAGTGTTACAATGGCGTTATTTGTTTGGAGGGTTAACCTTTTTGTTATTAATACCCGTATTGTGTTCCCTTTTTATGAACAGACGTTTTTGTGATCGCGGACATCATATTGCGGATCAAGTACACTCATGTGTAAAAGATCCGTGCTTTATTGCACGTGTACCAAGAATTGTTTCTGCCAGTCATTTTTAGTCACCCGAGTCCTATGTAAATGACACCATACCTGGAATGTTACACCTTTCTTCCAAGGTGTTTCACAATAGAGTATAATTACAATAATTTAAAGAACATGTTTCTATTTTATTGTTCTCTTTTACAATTGAGACAATACAACAGAAAAAGAAGTTGAACAGAAAACCATTACTTCTTATATTTCTATATTTGTTTCCTTATGTTTTCATTTGGAAGTCATTAGTGAACTATAATTAGACAGATTTTAACCAATCTAACTTCCTTCATCAACCATAGCACAAGGCTTTAACATTGAACTCGGTGAGTCTGTGTTTTGATAACATAGGGTCGGGTGAGTGTTAAAGTTATAAATGGTCGGATCGCCCGTGGTGATTGTAAGTCGACCTACATCTGCGGTATGTAAAGCAAACACGTTATGATTGAGAACATGTTGTTCTAATTGATATGAGAGCAGGTGACCGGAACAAACTGGTCTGTACCGTACAGTTTTGGCCAACATTTTGTGTGTTGTGGAAAATCGTTTGATTTACTGATTTTATTACATCAATTATGTTATGTATTTATAATTTCCCCCAGGGGATACGGGATTGTCGTCAGACAATCAGTTTCTAAAATATACCTTTTCGCCTCCAGCAAAATTATTGTTGTAAGTGATTTTTAAATCAATGTCCCAAGCGGTTCCTATTACCTCATTAGGAGAACGTGACAGTTTTAAAAACTACCGACTTAATAAACTAAAACATGTCGCCATGGTGGCCTTGCACTTGAATCTGAAGTGAACTTTCTGTTGGATTTTACCCTGATACCGATTTCAATCTTGCGGCTTGTTTGTCGTGGTTGGAATGCACATAGGTCATAGTTCCTATAGTTTCTAATAGAAATACTGCTTCAGAGGGTGGCAACACTGTGTTGCTGGAAATTGTTCAGTCACCGGTAAGGCTTTGTTAAGAACAATTTTATGTACATATATTTTTTTTATTTCGTGAGCCTTTTTGGTTTTGTTCAGCTTCAACAATGTACAACGAAGAGCAGTGTTATGCGCGCTTTGACAAAAGAGGCACTGTATAAAGTATAAACACCCACTCTGTTTACATTGTGATAGAAATCTAGCCCTAGGAATCTAGTGTCGGATTGTATATTAATTGTATAAGCGAACTGACAAACAGCACAGATTATGGTTTATAAGTATGAATTTCTCTTTTCAAATACAGAGGTGTATAGGCCTATATGAGAGACAGTTTCATTTCGACTGCGATGGGATATTTGTTTACTTATACGGGGACAAACACAATGTTACTGCATCCATTATGATAACTATTTAGATTTTATTTAAAGAAACACAATTTTGCTACTTTCCGACTAACAATTGTGTTTGTGAAAATGTAATGGATGTAACGATGAAGTATCACCCGGCCGGTGGTTCATTTTAACACAACCATGTTTGCATTAATTTGTTGTTTCAATCGCACGAAGACTATATTTTTTCCATAAAAAACTTAATTTTCTTTTAAAGTTCTTTTCTTACAAAGTTATTGGATGTGAAACTATACCTATAGCAATTTGTTATAAGGAAAATTTGTATATTTATGTAAAACAAGTAAGTTGTTCAAATTACCAATATTAACAAAACAAAAACTGGGACGAGGATATTATTTTTAGAAACCCCATTTGCCAAAGTATCCAGAAACGGATGTCTCACGTCTTGATCTCATGTTTTCTTTGCTGATTTGTTAAATTTGTTTTACTTTCATTTTTATGGCTCAAATCTATTTTCTCAACAATAACAAATATTGTTTATAGCCATTAGCTTCGGTATACTAGAGTATTTGACCTCAACAGAATTACGCGCACGTAAAACTCAATATGGTTGGGACATGGCTAGGACCAATTCGAAAACGCAAGACTTGCAGTCTATTAAAATGACGCATGGTGTCAGGTGCAAAATATGTCCATGTGTTTGATCATTATTTTTTGATCAAGTCAGTTTGGAAGACAGTTCGCACAAACAGCAATTTTAAGTAAAAGTGTATATGACCCTTTCAGTCAGTCGAGTGTAATAGACAGTGTGTCTGATAACTGATGTCGACATAACACAATAAAGTATGTCCGATTGTTCGACAGACCAAATCATATCCTACCTCAATGTCCGACGCACACGTAAAACTCAATATAGTTGGGACCGCAGTTCGAAAACGCGCCGAAACTTGCAGTGGCGACTCAGGTGCAACATCTCGTCATGGTGTTTGATTACTTTTTTGTTTAAGTCCGTTTGGACGATGATTCGCACAAACAGCTAACAATTTGAACTAAAAGCGTATACTATTATTACCCTCTCGATCAGCCGCGTGTTATGTACAGTGTGTCCGACAACTGATGTCGAAAGAATAAGATATTTGTCTGTCCAGTTGTCCGAACTGACCAGTATGTTCGACAAACAACTTCGTCCAACCAATTGTTGGATATGGTTTTATCAACGGCAAAAGGGTTCCGGGATGATGTTTTGAAAACTTAAGGTCACTTTGATCTATAGAACCTTTGCCAAGTCATACCCAGAAAAAGTACCATGTGATGGCGAAGCGAGAAATCAATGAAATCACCCAGAAACTGTCGCTGTTTTGGGGGGGAACCAGCAAAAGCTGAATACAAATTTTTCAAAAACATACCAAAATGTGCGAAACGCATTAACTCGTTATGCATGATACAGACTGTATTGATACCGCGTGTAAAATTGAGCGAAGTCATTGAACTATGAAATGTTTGCTAAAATCCAGGGAGTCCGTGAGCTAGCTGGTTTACCACGGCCAATTCGAGGTAAAACTACCGGGTAGGTCAGAGTCAAGGTGGACCATCGAACCCGGACTTTACTGCGCCATAACTGTGATAATGCTATACGTATTCTGCTGAGTGTTTGTTGAGTGCACATCTTAGAATCAAGGATTCAACAAAGTGGAGTTTAATAAATCGCAAATTAATGAGAAGCTGCCGTAAGGGTGATCTCTATCTTTGTGATAAATGTATTCTAAAATTGTAGTTGCATTGGAGTGAATACAATTAGCTTTTTTGTTACCCTCTACATTGTGGGATAATCGGCTTGATACTCAATATTTCCGAGTCTTGTGAACAGGAAAAAACAAAGCCATTCGGGAGCAAGTGTCATTACCACTAGATCACCGAGAATGCATGCCCGGTTTAAGAGGCTTGGTTTGAATCATGTAGTTAGTATTTTAATGTATTGTGTCAGATAGAAGTTAAATTACAACACAAGCAAAAAAAAAGTAAAAAGTAAACACATACTTTTGACGATTAAACTTGTGAAGACGCTACAAAAGGGATACATTTCAAAATTCTTTAAAATGGCAATCGGAACGGTTCTGGTTATAACTTAACAGTATAAATGATATATGAAGTATGGTTTTACATAAGAACCGAACTACTCAACAATTTAAAAATAAGACGTAGCTAATAAGATAATAAGTGAACGACACGTGGAAAAAAAAAAAAAACTGTCCACTCTTAGACATGTGATAAAATGTCCAAATAGTTGTTAATGCAACTGGGGAAATGTTCGTTATACCGGATACCTGCGAGTTTAAGGAAGCTGCTATCATCAAACCGCTTAGCCATATGTTGTTTTGATAATGTATACAAGGGGGTATTGAACACCAAGTGAGTAGCAGGGAGGTGTGGTGTTTTGTCCCCTCTAAAATACAGACTATAGTGTTTCAGATTATAGTGTTTCTGCCCACAGGTCTGCACCTGGTTTTCATTATAAGCAAATAGAATTTCAGTCAAAGAAAGTTTTCAGTAAATCCTTTTGAATGTGACAGTTTCAGACGCCTCCCCGTGGCTGTAAAGTATTACGGGTCAATGATTGTACGTGCAAAGCATATAACCCTTTAAAGGTGTGTAACATTGTAAGATTGAAAATATAAATGTTCACAGATTTGCACATAACTTACATGGTATTAAGATGGTCTTGGTGGAAAACTTCACTTGAAATAGTTTTGCTTGAAATGCCATGGTTTTTAGGAGAACAATAGTCTTTATCCCGCAGGATAAAATCCGATGTTGGAAAAAAGTTAATACATATAATAGGGGTTTTTACTGTCTACTCATGACTCTAAAAACCGATTGAGCTAAAACTTTCACAGGTTTCATGAGTTGGGTCACATTGGATACAGGTCTTTGGCAATTACCAATGTTGAACTAAACTATAACTACACCAATAACTGATATTCTCATGTGTGATACAGTTAACAAACAGGTTTGCCTTCTCCTTTGCACCAGTTTCTTGAAAAGTAAGATTATTGCCATGCACTAGTGGGCGGTTTAACTCTTATACAGACATACATTTATTGAGTGCCCATTTACAACTGACGGAATTTCCCAACGAGTCGTCTATGATGCTACAACTTGAATAACAGCTGTGAAATAGCTCAGGCTTCGAAATTGCTTATGTGGACGGGGGGAGGGGGGCGGATTTTTCATCCACACAGATCCACACTCTTAAGTTTGGATATTTTATGTCACTATTTTGTTAACATAAAGTATACCTCAAATGGAAACATGCCTTGAGCTAATTGTTTTGCCTTAGAAACTCTGTTTTGTTGAATCACAAACAGGTGAATATTATTTGGGGAACTTTATTTTCGATTGATAACAAACCTCTGGTAAACCTTTGTCGTTCGTGACTGTTTTGGTGAACCACATACAGTCAGGAACGATCAACAAGTTTGACAAAAGTGATCTCTGCGGCAGATGGGAAGGGAGAATGACGTCTCTATTTCCCTTTCATTTAATGAGATCAGATTTCCTCAGGATTATGAAAGTAAAATTCAGGTGTTTTTGATCCGGGTGTACGTGATAAACAGAGGAACTGACTTAGAAATAACAGTCCAATGCCAGCATGTTGGACTTATGTATACCATGATGAACTGTTGTATATGCAAACAGCCAATTTCGCCTCTTGGAATAAAATGCTGACATGTAAAAACATAGTATTGTACTACTAATAATAGGCATTTTTAATGCGCAAAATTCTTTAAAGAATATGGTTTATAAGGCGCAAAAAAAAAACAGACACTGAAAAACCATTCATAATATCCAGTGAAAAAAGAAAGAAATAACAGCAAGGATACAAGTCAAGTATAAAAACTTAAGTCATTTATATAATAGCAAAGCTATCAACCCAAACAAGAACAGACTCGTTATTTTACCAGATTCTACTTTTTAGAATAATAATGTGTTGTGAGATCTCTTTATCATAATTGGACACAAAAGATCGACCATCAAACCTTGGATTTTGTGCGTTTGGGTTGAGAGGGGAAAAAACCTTTGAGCTATGTCTGCTGACTGCTATTGTCCTCATATTGCAAAACATGATAAAATAAAGCATATATACGAACAGATTAACATTTTGTACAAATTGTTATTACGTTTTTCCTTTGAAAGAGTTCCTTATGTAAACATGAGGAACAGGAAGATGTAACTTTATCCTTACTTGACTCACAAAAACAACAGGGTAATATATCGAAGATTATATAATGGTGAAACTCGTTTAAATTTCGTCAACCGATGAGCGCGTGCTCTAATTTGTACCGTGGGAATGTTTACAGTATGTCAGACACCAAACATGCCAAAAATGGCATCGCTATTTACAATACAGGTGTAACAATGACTTGTTGAAGACCACATTCTTGACGCTACTGTCCGACGAGTCAGCAAACAGAGAGTGGACGGGCATTTCCCAGATCAAAAAAATGGTATGATGTAATCGTTGCAATGCTTATTGTGCATTTCTCGAAATGGGGGATTGTAGTTTTGCACTGCGGTTGTTGAAAGAGATTTGGAAGGGCGGGGGGTGGGATCGTGTGGGATAGAACACAACTTTTAAGGTTAACCATTCTTTGAGTTTCGATTGTGTGGGATAGAACACAACTTTTAAGGTTAACCATTCTTTGAGTTTCGATTGTATGTTAACTTGACCACTTTATAATAGTTGTAACGATCAATCAAGGAAGGTGCTGTACTAGTTAACAGGGATGTGGTTTGGCCACAAGCTCACTCCCTGTTTGGTTGGTCCCCATTAAGACATGCATTGCGTGTACGATGGAGGTACTATACCTCACTCCTTCATGCTCATGGTACGGCAGATTTTACGCTGCCAGTTTACGGGTACCTAATTGGTTTATAGAAACTGCCACATATATGCCTATAACTAAAGAAACTGTCGTAAGGGTAAATTCTAGTCTGAATGTCAAAGTTTTTTAAAACTTAATATTTACTAGTAGTACCTTTACGCATTTGAGAACAGTATTGCAGTATTCAATATTAAGTTTTAGGATGATAAACAAGTAATAATAATGACATGATCAGGATTTGAACCCGCGACCTCCGGATTAACGTGCTCAACCGACTGAGCTGTCAAGCGTTAATGTTGGCATAGTCTTGAAATCAAGTCGGTAATTGTTGCGCGGTCTGCATGAACGGCATGACATGTGTTTGTAACACTAACAGGCAGCGCTGGCAGACAAATAGACACTGACTAACGACTTTTCGTCAAGTCTAATGTTGGCATGGCCGTCTTCTCATTTTGTCAATCTTTTGTTCGGGGTATTCTATTTTTTTTTTTATGGACTCCGTAAATTTGCAAGGTTGTTAGTTGCGCGTGTGGTGTCTGTTGCTTATTCTTAGCCTCATCCCTCTTTGATGGGCATAGGTAATTGGAACTATTCAGTAGCATATATCACAGACTTCGTCACTGAAAAACTGGTAAAATCCTATACCAAGCCGCATAACTAAATAAATCAAGCCTCATAACTAAATAAATTGTAAACAAAAACCATAAATTGGCCATGACATTATGTTGTTGACAATTTGTCTAATAGTTGTATCAAGATGTTGTTGACTTTCAACCAGGGGCATTTGAGGTCTGAAAAACTGCCCTAATAATTTGCTTAAAAATACTAAAGTGTCCTTTTCCCAAGAAGAAGTCTGACCAGTTTACTCAATATAGAAATACGGGTTTTCTCATTTCCATGACCATAGCTCATAATTTCAACGCCTATCCAATACCAGAAACCGCAAAAAAATAATAATACTAGGTTTGGCCTGTCTCAGCATTTGATTTGATTTCAAAAGGCTGGAGTGTCAATTATTTGTTAGAATATTTTTTGATAGCATTTAGCATTGGGTGATGGGGAATGTCTAGACCCCCCCCCCCCCCCCCAGACGTAGGAGTGTTCGTACCCCAACCCTTACCCACCCTCAAACATCCACAATCTTAATATAAATCAATTGCGTTTTTACCTTGGTATGTATTCATAACTGTAGATGCATTGTTCGCATTGGTGCATGGGCACGTCCATCACTCAAAAAGGTAAAGAATCAATCATTTTGGCCTACAATGGGATTTTTATTTAAAGATCACAAACAACACATTGTGCATTGTTAACGAGGAGTATATAGGTTGGGGCAATGTTTGTGCAAACCCTGTGGTTTCTCATTCGTTCATCACCATCCAGGGGGACTTAAAGGATAGATATAAAAATAGACGTCTGAAGCCATTTTGTGGTTTGTATTCGTAATGCCAATAGGTAATTGTTTGACATTTTAACGAGGTGGTAAACATGTTGTTTTGCTCTCCGTATAGTGACACTTTTTCGACACTGCCCCACATTAAAATTGTATTGAAGCTGTTTTTCACGAGGTCACCTTCAATTATTGCAAAGATAGATCGTTTAGCAATGGGCTAATTTTGGAGTAATTACAGATTAATGAGAACATTTACATTAATAAAAGGTGCCATGGAGAGGGCAGTGCTTTCCTGAACTTTGTATTAATTTGTTTCACGCGTGTATAAATAGCCCTAATGGTTTCCGTGGGAAAATACTCAGGAAGTTTGAGAAGAAACCGAAAGCAAAATAAATGTACGTCATTAAAATATTCCCCACCTTTTTTTCTTCACACCAATCTGCTGTCTTCATTAGCGTGGGAAATCATTATGTTGGTTACACGCCCAGTTCGGTAAAAGCACACGCAATGTTATCACTATCGAGTTGTGCAGTTGAAATACGCAACTTGGACTAAAACTGAACATATCTTGACGTTTTATCAAATTGACATGAATACGGCGTGGTTGCATACGGTCTTCGATTACACAAGGGCCATAAAGTATAATTTTAACCCGGTCAGCTGATCGGTAAATTTGGGAATTTATTAAAATTATCTCTGAGAAAAACAGAGAAGAATCTGCAGTATACGAAAGTGCAGAGTTTGTCAAATGTTATGCGGTCCAAAATCCGGATGGTTGTTTTTAAAAAGATAATTTGGAAAAGAGATTATTCCTTCTTTTCTTCTTCGAATAATGTGGTGACACAGAGGCAATGACTTTCTAACTGATGATTCAACCTCAACTTGATACAGTAATACATGCATGCCATAGAGCCTACACATTAACAGTTGAATGAACAGTAATGTAAATGTATGAGTCATATACAAGCTGAAGACTACTTGGAATGCGCCCCACCATGTCCTCACCCAAATTAATAAGACATACGGCCACAAAACAATGTCAACAAAATGTTGAAACCGAAAAAGGCAGACGGTACACGACGAGTCCAGTCTAAAAAAAACCCCACATCATCATGCAATACTGTAAGCAGGAAAACAAGGGTTGTGAATGAAATAAGTTTTGAATAATTTTGGCATGAACAAAGAAAAAGGTGACTGAGGCGGGACTTGAGCCTGCGACCTCCATAATTAACATGTCTGCGCTCTCCTGGGCTACCTAGCCCTCATGTTCGGTGGTCTCCCTTGTTTGTTCGGGAAAGTGTTTCGATAACCGACTTAACTCATTAGTCGGAAATGCAATTGCGCAAAATCTTCGTTTATGGAATGCTTATTTAATAATGTAAATGTTGAGTGTTTAAGGGAGCTTGGTAAAAGTCGACCCCTGAGAGTTGAAGGCACTGTACACGTTTGGTAATTATACTCAAAAGATATATTAGCATAAAAACTTACTTGGTAACGAGCAACGGAGAGCTGTTGATAGTATAAAACATTGTGAGAAACGACT